>JAEAOA010001727.1:1295000-1392286 GCA_016746295.1 Potamilus streckersoni | reverse complement strand
AAAAATTATCAATCCGTTATTTTGAACGAACTATCATTTGTTTTGCTATCATGAGTAAAACTATCAATTCGTTATTTTGAACGAAAATATAATTTGTATTTTACTATTGTGAAGTCATATTTCTGTTCTTTATATACCGTGAATCGTTCTTTCTTTATTTGACATGGTACCGTATTTGTTGCATTAGTAAGATCGTGCTGATTATGTTAATTAGTTCCATATTGGGACCCATTCACGCACGTATCTATCAACTTTCATTTGTTATTTTCATATAATATTAAATACATTGTGTTGTATTCCCATCAATGGTGTTGTTATCAATCCGAAAATCCCAAACTCGGTTATCTTGTTACGAGATGACTAGAGATGCGATAAACGGACCACTTCCAGATTTTGACTTAACCGGATTTGCCTAAAGTATTTTGAGTTACACTCGGATCTCGATCAGTTTGTTTATGCGTGTTTTGGAAGACATATTCCGAAAACAGCTGAGCTCCAATAGTACTATTGCAGTACATGATTGATACTGGAATTTTGATATTGTTACGCGTAAGTGAAGCAATTATATTATACTGCGTGCAGAAATAAGTTTGGTAGCCAGAACCTGATATATTTGACGCCATTTCTGATACTGTTGAAATTGTACGTGAAATCGGGAGAGAACACGATGATAAATTTGCAAAAGATCTCGGCAGAAAAATAATCGGTAAATTTACACAAGGAGGATCACATGATCATAAACAAACGTGTACAACGATTAGTTATGGACGATGCTGAACTCGATTTTATAATCGCTGATAGGACGGAGAAAAACACATTTATAAGCCGATATTATCCTTTTTTGTCAGACAAATCAAAATCAGGTACTATTGGAAGCTATACTGATGGAGAGTCTCTGCAGTTTACTCATTTAAGATCTTCTATGCTCGTGTATGTTTTGATAAATTTATTATCGATGATAAACAGATTTCCTCGTTACCCAGTCTGAGTCGCAACAGATCCATTTTATATACATAAAGATGTAAGGATTTATTAAAATCTCTTACTCGGTAATGGTGAACGGGGAAAATGGAGGATAAAACATGAAGATATACTTATTCTAAATCTGCCTATGCTGAATTGTGGAGACATATTACAAGAATAATAATCAAATATCAAAGTCATTGCACCATCTGTATATGATCGTATGGCTAGAAATAAGACTGTTTATCTTAGTGGATGTGGAGGTTCATGTAAAACGACTCATTCAATTAACGTATCTATGAATAATAGTTCAGATATAATTGTTTTGACACCGACGCATAAGCTCGCCAGGGAAATAAAAGAAAGTGGAGTAAAATCATGCACAAATCATAGTTTCTTCAGATGGTATGGAGAGGCATGGACTCTATTACATATGGATGAAAAATACATTCCAAAATTATAATATGGGAAGAGATAATGCACGATGTCGCTAAAGGTATTACATATTTATTGATTGGATGTTATTAAACAATACAGCTGTGATAATGTGTGGCGATCATGGTCAACCGCCACTCATTACTGGATGGTCTCCACACGAGTGGCTGAAAACATTTGTAGATTATGATGAAGAAATAACTGATAACCATAGAGCTATTGAGAAATCGTTGAAAGAGTTAAAAAATTAATAAGACTACAACCAGATAAAATACAGTGTGAGATAATGCGTAAAGTTATTCCAGAAACGTCTGTGAATGATTTTTGAACTTTTGGAGACATGCTGATTTGATAGTTGCGAGTAGAAAAGTAGTTCGAGAGGAACTGCAAAAGATATTATTTACGTTACATAAAGAAAAAATTTCAGATCTACCTTTTGTTTTATTGTCCAGCAGATACTAGACAACAAAATGTTGATGTTGAGATTCCTGGTGGTGGAATACAAAATTTTGTGCTAAATGATATTGTTTTAATCGTTATAGATGTTCTAGAGAGCACCTTAAATATTGATAAATCGCCGTGGACGTTAGGATACGCTATAACGATTCACTCATCGCAGTGATTAACTATCACTGATAGTAGGCTGTGGATTTTCGATGATCGTATTGAGTGGTGGTCAAATTTAGTTTAACTCCCAGTGTCTTCAGTAAGAAGAATATCTCAAAAGAAGCGGGTTAGCAAAGATTGCGTAATAACCGAAGAAATTACTAAAAACATCGATATCAATAAAACAAAATATGCAGCTATAAGCAGTATGACAAAAAAAATAATCGTGATTTTGATATAGATGCTAAATTTATTATAACGTTGAAACAATGACAAAATAATAATTGTGCAAGTTGTAACGCATTAATGTTGTGGCAGTATTTTAATCCAAGACATTTCATCGTTGATAGAATCAATAGTAGTCTTGGCCACACACGTGAAAATGTGATGCTGACCTGTCTTGAATGTAATCAACGTCGGAAATCTGCGAGTTTATAAAAATGAGCTTGGTGGTAATTGCGTATTCGCAGGAATTATTTGTAATTGTTCGCGAACAAATCCACGCTGAGCAGCAGTTGAATCTAATCTGTAGATTGCAGGTCTACCTGTGGACCTTACCACGCTGGAAATTGTGTGTGGTCACACTCAAGATAGGACCAGTTGATCATTTTCTACCTCTTTCAAGTTCGCCATGTTCATATAAATATCTTACGGTAATATTACCTAACACTGGTTGAGAAACAGATTTACTTTTTATTGATATATATTTTTGTGATCGCATTAGAAGGTTTCATAGAATTTGCACGAGTAATTTCCTTATTTAATACAGCTATCACACTTGGTAATCTTGCAACCCATTCACGAGATCTGTCTTTGGGCTTAAGGTCAGCAGATATTTCCTTCGCATATTGATATCCGAATAACCGCTCAGCAAGTGTTCGATTAAATCGATCAACGATTGCCTGATCACGATGAATTTCCGTGTGTTCTCGTCTGATTTTAACATTGTGCTTCATTAGCCATGATACTGCACCAATAAATTCTTTGATAGGATCAACTTGTAATAGTTGTGGCCATCTTAGACCACTTTGTGGTCTGGATCCTTGCTGAGAAATTCTTTCAACACAGATGCAACTTCATATGCTGTTTTTGTTTATAATGGGTCCGCTTCCTTATATCTACTCGCAACGTCAACGACAGTTAACGCGTATTTGTATGTGTATTGACGTCTGCCAATTTTAATGGTATCGTGTGGAACAAACAAGATATCAGCTTGATGAACTTCATTAGGGATGCCGACATCGAAATGTGCGTATTGAATTTTTTTAGGTGGACTTAGAAAGATTTGCCATATTGCCTATCGTGCTAACCACATTGCAGCAACATCACGTGAAACTTTTGCTGAATCAGCAAGTTTGCTAATCGCTGCTTTACCTCTTCAATACCCTTTCGTGGAATAATAAACAGATTCCATTATAATAATCAGTAGTTTACCTTTCATACCAGATTTTACTAGAAAACTAACGAGTTTTTCTCTGAGAGATTTTTTTATGGAATTTAAGGCATGAATCATCTGTTTATCTGCTAGGTGCATTGTTGGAAATCTGGTCTTTTATACGCGACGTCATGAATGTGGCACGCTTAATCAATCTTATTTACTAGATACTCTCCAGATTTTGATTGATCTTGGTTATTTGGTCTGATATCGAGCAGAGTATCAGGACTACAATAATTATATCAATGACGTGTTTCTCGCAGGGGTATTTAACCCATGGAGCTTCTGGTAATTTACCTAACGTATCAGCGATATCATCACCACGCGTTATTTTGCGACGCGGAAAAATTTCTATATGCTTGTACCACATTTCACACACATACCTGTAAGTGCGCGTCTCTTATTGTTTCTGAAGTTGTTGTTGTTATGGTTGTCAGTCCTAAGGTGGGGGTTGACGCTCTACTTCGAACATTATATAAACTCAAATCATTATTATATGGATATAATTGACTTATCAGAGATACGAAAACGTGAACCAGTAAAACAGCGTTGCCAAATTCTATTACAATGATTATAATAAGCCCATCTGGATCTGGTGAGACACAATTATTGCTTAATATGATAATGCGATGCCTCAAGTAGAATAAGTTATATTTAGTAACGCCATCTGTAGATGATCAACAATCTGACGAAGTACTTAAAGATTTAAATCATAATGCAAAATTATTGGACGAAGACAAAACTATACTGTTTTTAATTACCGATATTGATGAAGCTCCATCCGTAGATGACTTAGATGGATTCATTAATAATCTCGTAGTATGCGATGATGTGATCCTAGACAAGCAATTCAGTCCAGCTCGGATATTTTCTGGATGCCGTCACAAAATCACTGACGTGATTTATGTTACTCAGCAATATACACTGATACCTATCGTGATCAACTATAATATTTTTACTGTGTTTAATGGCGAAGATAATTATACTTTACAAAATATTTATTATACTTGTTCAGGGGACATGGACATGATTAAATTAAAATTTCTTTTCAAAAGCACAAGCTGTTCCGTTAGGATTTATAACGATAAATTTATATGATCCAAGATCAAGGTATTTATGTAGGTTTGGATAAAATCTGTGGTCCTTGATTTTATCAAGGTAGCAGCAGAGATGGTGAACGATTGAGTGACCAGCGCGTGAAATAAACGTACCTAAAAACAATGTCGATGATAAAGGTACTAGATAAACTAAACCAATTTAAAGAGTGTTTTGGCTTAACATCATCGACATTATTATTTCAACCTCGTAGGAATCATTTTTATCGTAAAAAAGGTCTCTAGCAAATTGGTCTGTTCGCCCTCTCTGCTGCTGGTGTTGATGAACTATTTCAGTTCTCAAATCAAAGCCAAAAAAGTGTTCACGATTGAGTGACCAGCGCGTGAAATAAACGTATCTAAAAACAATGTCGATGATAAAGGTACTAGATAAACTAAACCAATTTAAAGAGTGTTTTGGCTTAACATCATCGACATTATTATTTCAACCTCGTAGGAATCATGTTTATCGTAAAAAAGGTCTCTAGCAAATTGGTCTGTTCGCCCTCTCTGCTGCTGGTGTTGATGAACTATTTCAGTTCTCAAATCAAAGCCAAAAAAGTGTTCAACACAGCAGACGGCTTTTCAAAATGCACTATATTGTTGAGTACTGGGAGGTACTTAAGTGAAAATACGCGAGTCATTTTTAAAATAAATATGAAAGAAAAAACTCATTGTGAACGGTAAGGGTCAGCTGTTTGTGTTTCTAAGCAAAAGTAGAATTAAATGTTTTACTGTGGATATCATTAAAATCCTTCTTTTGATACGAGAAATTGTCTTTAATGTTTTGTTTAAACAACTGAGCTATTTTTATTACAAGATCATCCATGCTAATCGTCTATTTTGTCTTCATGTTATTCTAACTATTTAATTTTTATTCGAGGTCTTTATAAAAAATCTTAAGTAAATATAATTTTTTGCCTATTATTACGACTTATGGTCTTCAACAAAGTAATATACAAGAGCGAAAACCAAGAAATTTTGACAAATTCAACAAATAATTTGTTTCCCTAGAATACAAATCAAAAATTGAAACAGAACTTACTATTGATTTGATCTTTAGTTACTAGTAAGGTAACGTTATCTTAATCGAAACATCAACTTTAAGAATGTGATGATAATTTTGACAGAACTTAGACCAGATCAAAATCTCATGAGGAATATTACAATTAAATAGTCCTCTGCTTAGCTCTATCCAAAATTCACTGTTGTGCATAAATAACCTTTACGTCGGTAAATGAAGTTCTTATCCTGTTGTCAATCAATTTACAGAATTATATTTAACACGTTTATGCGCAAGGAAATTAATCGTCTTGTGATCACATTTAAATCACAAATATGTAAAATTATGTACAGTTTGAAAGGAGCTTTAAGAATAGACCAGCCGAAGATGTAGATAGATACAAGCTCTGACAGCATGTCTAGTTAGCATATTTGTGACGACTGGCATTGGAATTTGTCAAGTAATTATAGTACTGAAACGAAGACTACAATAGTCTAAACAGTTGTAACCAGTACATGATAAGCATATAATTATGGAAGTCGAAAACGTTTATCAATATCCTTTAGGTTTTGCCCGGTTAATTTTTCAGAGAAGCCAACACCAGTCTAACAAGACATGATTTTCTACATCGATATATTAATATTTTTTCCCTTCCAAATGAAAATGAGAAATTATACTTTTAAGAGTTGACTCATCTGTGTACCTTTCAGAACGGTTGACGCATTTGATTAGTATAACGCCACTCTGACATAAACTGCTATTATTTAAAAATCATAACTGTAGCAAGTCGTTCTCTGTAATCATTAAAAGTATATAGATTTTTATACAGAAGAATACTTCGCACAGCGTGCGATTTATCCACAAGTCTGATTGTGTTCAGTTTGTTTCATTTTAAAAATTAATTTTCCTGCTTAACAACAGCCTGATCTTCACGTCTTCTTTGCTGGCCCAGGTCATTTATATTTTATGAGTAATATCAAATAATATATTTATTATGTCCAAATATTATACCTTTTTATCTTACTGTTCTATCTGTACAGTATATTCCTGTTCTAGATTTACTATATATTACTGTTCTACCGTTGCTGTAAGTTATTGTTCTATCTTTGCTATATGTTACTGTTTTATCGTTGCTACCTGTTACTATTCTGTCTTTGCTATATGTTACTGTTTTATCGTTGCTACCTGTTACTGTTCTGTCTTTGCTACATGTTACTGTTCTGTCATTGCTATCTTATAATGTTCTGTCTTTACTGTATCTTACTGATACTGTCTTATTGTTCTACCGTTGTTATATTGCCGTTCTACCTTTTTTATATGTTACTGTTCTACCTTCACTCTATCTTACAGTTCTACCTTTGTTTTATCTTACGGTTATGGCAATGCAGTCTGTTACTGATTTGTCTCTGCTATCTGTTACTTTTCTGTCGTTGCCATTTCTTGCTCTTCTGCATTACTGTTCTACCTTTGCTGTAGGTTACAATTCTGCCTTTGTGATATACTATTTGATTCCGATCAATTTGTACCATCATTCACTAGAGCCGTCAAACGTCTAATACTACCGTCTTTTTTCAAGTAAGATTACATCTATTATTAGGTTCATTTTTGCATGCAGTAAAGGACTACGATCACCTTTGACTAAAAACGGCACAAAGTCAGATTTTTTTCTCCTCAAATGGATCACTATAGGGTATTTCATAGAACAGACTTCTTTTGGACATGGGTATTGAAGTAGGGTAGGGTGTGGTAGGGTATTTTATTTCGAGGAAGCAAATTATAGGAAAGAAATTTGTTCGCATTACATTAGTTTTGTCTTGGTTTCCTCCTTAATAGTGTGTGTGTGTGTGTGTGTGTGTGTGTGTGTGTGTGTGTGTGTGTGTGTGTGACTGTGTGTGTATGTTTGTGTGTGTGTGTGTGTTGAGCACTTCTTACCCGTGCCATATATTTTAACCCATGTTTACAAACAGCGTCGTTTCGGTGGAAGATGATATATTTTAGTTGCATATTTGAGTATTAGCTATTTATGTCCTTTCACAACCCTCTATATAAAGGTATGTATTTTTTAATTGTTTCTTCCTTACAAAATGAGAAATGTTAATTACCTCTAACGCCATTTTTGTCTTTATTCCAAAGTTTAAATTACTTTTTATTTGTAGAACTGACCTTCTGGCCAAAACTCTGCAGATTGTCCATAAAATAGCTATTGATGTATTTCTTAATCATACAAAATCACGGGTTCGAACCACAACCGAGTCATGCCAAACACTTATAAAATGGTACTAGCAGCTGCTTCATTTGAAGCTCTGCATTAAGAAGTTATTGTTAGGACTGGTGAGCCTGGTATCAGAATAATATGACTGAGTGAAACATGTATGCGGCATGATGCCTGATTGCTCGATAGCACTATAAATTGCCACACTGCAAACATCGCAGCGATATGACCGAAAAATTGTTAAATCTACGTTATTAATCCAAATCTCTCTCACACACACGCACACGCGCACGCGCGTTTTAATAAATTACTAAATGTTTATTGTACTGTTTTGGTGGGATCTTTGTAAGTATAACATTAATATTTTATTTTTTATATTATCTAACGTAACATAGCTCATATATTTTTCGTGCAAGTTCACCTCCTATCCCAGACGCACACACACACGCGCGCGCGAGCACGCACGCAATGGTAGAGAAGTATTGCAAGTAAATAAAGGGAAGCAGACGGAAAATACATAGTGCTAAAAGTGACGGACAGAAATAAATTCAAGGTTAAGCAGGTTCTAATCTGCCTGGATATACCCCAGTTTGTTACATCTGATTTGATTCAAGGATGTACTTAGCAAAATATCTGATACGATTTGAGAACACAATAGATAAAAACGTCTTAGATCGTTATGCAAATGCACTAAAAAAAGTATCTGAGATCGGTATGCAAAAGGGAAAAATGGTCTACTCTTTTTTGCCAACATCACTAAAAAATGTTCCTATTGACATACTAATCTAAGATAATTTTCAATTGTATTCTCAAATCGTATCGTATGCCCAAAAAACGAAATGTGATATATTCTGGTAGATTAGACCCTACTAAACCGAAATTTCCTTCCTGTCATTCACCTTTTAGTATATACCTTTTATGGATTCTTTCATAGCTGCATAAAATGGACCTCCAGAATGAAGAGAAGCACAACAGAACTAAAACAGTTGACATATTGATTAAAACTTATTTCATCGAGTGAGTCTTTCTCCTTTGTTCACTGTTTGTATCGAAGGCATTACTATACTTAGTTATCATTTTATCAGAGTTAAAATAATACAATGCATTAGTCCATAAAGCTCATCTACATTCATTGGTCAACTAAGAAATATATAGTAGTCCATTATGAATATTAAAATATACACCATACTGGTTTTCTATTTGAGAAAGCTCCAGAGAATCCAACTCCGCTATCCTCGATAACTCACCCCTCTCCCTGAAATGGTCTCTAATGAAGCAGTGCCCTTCTTGTGCGATGTATTGTCTCATATTCGTTTCTAAAATGAATAACCTTTCCATTGTGCTCTTTTAGTTGCCTAGTTGCCTATTTGCCTATATATCTTAAGTACAGTTATTATATTCTTGTTCAAAATTTCAAACGTTAACTAAAAGTTTATTATAGTTAGTGCAAATTCTCCATCCCACTTCACACATATATACACGCCCACGCACGCACACACACACACACACACACACCATGGTGGAATGGTATTAAAAGTCACCAAAGGTAAGTAGACGGAAAATAAAAATTGCTAAATGTGACTGACAGGTAGAAAATATAGGTTTCACATGTTTAAATCTACTCGAATATATCTGGTTTTGTTAAATCTAATATGGTTAAAAAAAGTACTAAACAAAATATCTTAGATCGGTATGTTATTGAGAAAAATGGCCGATGCCATTATCGCAAAGTTACTGAAATACCAATAAATGCTCCTGTTGAGATACCTATCTAAGATCCATTTGTCTGATATAACCTCAAATTTGTATGAGATATTCATTCTAAAGACTATAGATGTTGTTAGGACACGACATCATCATTCAGGAACAGCATGCATTCCTTCCGGATTTGTAACTCTTTAGAATAGCCCAAAAAATCATCCAATAAAAGATATACAAGAATAATCTGTAACAATTGTTACAAAAATTCGAATAGAGGAGACTATACTTTTAGGATTAAATGTTCTGGACAACAAGCAGACTTGTTAAATGTAGTAGTCACACTTTAATGCATTTCTCTTGGGTATAGTCTATAAAAACACTTCATTATAAAAACAACTTTTATTAATTTTAAAACCTTTTTTATGCGGAATGAGGGTATCATAGCTTGCTAAGTTATTTGTTCGTGTTTAATTGTAGGTTTTGACGCACATATAATTGTAGAGGTGATATATGCTTCATTTTTGACTGTTTAATTGAATTTGAATGTCTTCAGAAGGTTATAGAATGTTATATCATGTTGTTAAACAACAATGTTCAAGCAACAATACATCAATTCACCAAATCACATGGCCATAGCGATGAAAGCCTTAACTATGAAACTACAATGCTGCAAAATTTTATTATTACATGAAAAAGAATGAAAAATAATAGTAATAAAGAAACTAATTATGTAGACATCGTAACGACAGTCCGTGTTATCAGTAGTCTACAGAGGAAGGCCCATAAATCTAGTGTAGAGGCAATAAGTCCGTGTTATGGTGCACCAGTAATCTACAGATATCTAGTCTATTCTATAGGCAATAAACCCTTGCTATACTATACCAGTAGTCTACAGAGAAAGTCTATAAATCTAGTCAAGTCTATAGGCAATAAGTCTGTGTTATACGGTACAAGTAGTCTATAGAGAAGGTTCATATATATATATATATATATATATATATATATATATATATATATATATATATATATATATATATATATATATATATATATAGGCAATAAGTCTTTGTTATATATTCATATATATATTAGTTTGCTATTACAAATAATTCAGAAGACTTTTAAAGTAAAGAATCAACATTTTTGTGATTTAATATATTACATTGCATTTGTATACATTATCTTAAAATCTTCAGAAAATGAACGAATAAAAGAATATCAGTCAATCTATAGAGAAGGCCCATAGATATAGTCTATAGGCAATAAGTCTGTGTTATACTGTACAAGTAATCTATAGAGAAGGCCCATATATATATATATATATATATATATATATATATATATATATATATATATATATATATATATATATATATATATATATATATATATATATATATGCAATAAGTCTGTGTTATTCTGTAGCAGGAGTCTATAAAAAAGGCACATCAATCTAGTCTAATAAGCAATAAATCCGTGTTATAGTGTACTAGTAATCTCAAGAGAAGACCGAATAGTCTAGTCTATAAGGCAATAAGTCCGTTTTATACCGTGCTAGTAGCCTACTGAATAGGCCTATAAATCTAGTCTATTGGTGATAATTTGAAGTTATTTGTTAAAATAATTTATGAAATCGAATTAAATTAATCATGATTTTATCGAATATTGCATATTTTCTAGACTCAATGCAGATTTTATAATTCTAATGTATGGATGTGGTCAGTGTTGGATATAATAATAATGCCAACGAGAAAATATATAAAAATTTGATATTTGTTAGATCGTTTACTGTCCAAAAAAATCAAACGTGTTCTTGGCTGCGCTCCTTTTTTGAGGACGTAAGATAAAGAAATCAAGAAGAATTAAAGTGTTAATTTCACACTATTAAAAAATATATTGTGTACCTACGTTGGAGCAGACAAAGAGTGAATGTGGCATAAACATATCAAGTAATTTCAAAACCAATTTTACCAATTTATCGCTAATGTGCGGACCAAAATCGAGCCTAATACTTCAGTGAAATAAACATATTCTCAACACTGATGATATTTCTTTAGGAAATATTTAAAGAATGGTCACACTGTATTTCTTATATTTCATTACTTCCACTTTTTCAAAATTGAAATAATTCGAGCAATGATAAAGCTTTAGATTTTACACATGGTTGGCATTGTTGTGCTGTTTAAAAACTTAATGAAAATATAAAACTTTGTTATTCTCTCTTCTTTATTTCTTTGGTACATATACATGTTGAGTTACCAGTCATGCGGTTTGCCTTGGTATTATTGTAACAGTGCATTACACTTTGCTAACCATTGCTATGAGCGACAGCATAACGCGGTTTGTGACACGAAATACAAAAAAAAGCAACATAAAAACAACTAAAAAATGTTATGCCTGGGCCAATACAGTCGTAAGGTAGTAATGTGTAAAATATCGATTTGGTAATATCTATATAAAATCATCTTGAAAATTAACTAAATAAACACATGCAATTTTAGCTCATTTTTGTTTGAATATTGCGTTTTGTGGGTTTTATTAAAACTATGGGTTTTGTGGGTTTTGTCTAGTGTATAAAAGACTTTGATGGTTGCTTGTGGTGGTTCAGTCAGCTAGCAGCAATCAAATTAGGTACATCCAGTTATTTTGAGTTTTAGTTATTTTCTATTTTCTTTTTATTTTGTTTTGTTTAGTTTATTTTATAGTTACGTAACCTTAGGAAATATTTTGGACAGTACATTTTTGTTTAAAGTTTATTTAAGCACAAAGCAGTATTTATTTATGTTGTATTTTTAATTCCTTTCTCTTCTAAATTATATGACTTCTAGTTATTTCTAGTTTATTTTTACAAGAAAAATAGTGTATATAATTTGTTATTTTAAACTCAGTTATATGGTCAGGTGAGTGTTGTCCTCACATATCAATACTTTAATTTATTTATGTGTTAATTTAATTATTTATTTACTTTATTTAATGGGTTTTATTTAAGCTAAATCATACAGAAAGTTTCTTTACACTGTAAATATAATATTCATTTTCTTAAATTACTTTATTGCATCTAAATCCAAATACGGTAAATCTTCGATAGTTTTCATTCACCAAAAGAAATAATAATATAATAAACTAATAATTATTGTACTAATGTATACCCTGACCATCTGTGAAATTTTCATATACCAAGCTGAACCGCGAGACAATGATAGTATTCTGACTTTGTATATAAACAACAAGACTGTCGTGAGACCGCAGACAAGAAAGAAACTCCATGTTTGAACAAAGTTCGAAACGTTCATGATCTATATCCATTATGCGCAGGGTCTATATGAAGCTAATAATCAATCATTGTAGTTCAAGGGGGATATTACAAATTAGACTTTATTAAAATGACGTTGTGTATTAAAAAAAGTAAGTGAAAGATAAATGACGAGAGAAAAATAAACAATCTTACATCAATCTTTAATGAAGCATTAGATGTTTCTGTCAGCAAGTCATGTTTAAAATCGTGTTTTATTGACAATATGATTCAACACATGCCTGATATGAAAATCGTTCCAACCAGTATGAACGGGAGATTTTCGTGTTCATTTTGTTTGTATTATAAAATGCAAGTAGCAAAGAAAGCTGTAATGACCTGTTAGATTGGCCTATTTTTAGTGGAATGAACGGTGTCGTCTATTTAATATAAGGGTATCGAAAGTGTATGCCAGTTGCTGAAAACACGTACTGTGAATAATTTATGCACACATCCAAACAAATTTAATGTAAGAGCCAAACGATTCGAAAAAAAATATAAAAACAGACAGGCCCTGTTGTATATGATATACACATGGGACATTAACAATGTTATAATTCCAACAGCGAAGAAACTGTGGATGCAGATGTAAATTTTATTCAGCAATTATGAGCATAAAAAGGAAGCACGAAGAATCTTGCAATATAAATCCTGATGAATGGTTACTAATATAGTTCATTATATATATATATATATATATATATATATATATATATATATATATATATATATATATATATATATATATAGTTTGTCAGATCTAATCGGTAACTAAAAGAACGTGATTATACAATTTAGTGAATACTTACAATACACACAGGCAAAGTTTTGTGATCACTTAATCTATATTATTGTCGTGAATTTAGAGCGTTTAAAGAATGCATTCTCTCTCTCTCTCTCTCTCTCTCTCTCTCTCTCTCTCTCTCTCTCTCTCTCTCTCTCTCTCTCTCTCTCTCTCTCTCTCTCTCTCTCTCTCTCTCTCTCTCTCTCAGATGGTGTTTATTTCATAGTTTATCTAATCCCTCAACATATATGTCACATTTTGGACATTTATTGCGCGGGCATCTGTCGATTATATGATATGGATAACCTAAGATAAAAAGTCATACACATCTTGCATATAATGAAGTTTTCAAGGCTGAATCAGGTCAAGTGTTGGTTTATTTCTGTTAAAACTTCGATAATTCCCTAGCCTTCCTCGAAAGGGCACCAAAGCAAAAGGCTATGTCACTATTTACTCAAGATGTGATTAATAACCAATAAAAGGGCCCCAAGAATAAAAATATGGTCACATTTCAAATAAAAATTGGTTTTGAGTGGACTTATTTTGTTCTCCCTTAGTCGTGTATGTCGGGACACCTTGGAAACCACCCTTTCGATCCGGTCGACCGCTCCGGTGGCTTAGTGGTTATAGCGTTTGCCTCAGATGCGGGAAGTCGCGGGTACGAAACCCATCCAAGTCATATCAAGGTCTTTAAAAAATGGGAGTAACAGCTGCCTCGATTGGCGCTCAGCATTAAGGGGTTAATGTTAGGACTGGTGGGCGTGGTGTCAAGATAATGTGACTGGGTTGGACATCATGCCGAATGTCTGCGGCATGATTCCCCAGTGCTAGACATCGCTATAAACTATCACACTGCAGACATCGTAGCGATACCACTAAAAAATTGTTAGAGCTACGTTCAAAATCACACACACACACACACACACACACACACACTCGATCCTGTCCAGGTACGAATGAATGAATTAATGCTAGAAGTATAATTTAATTTACAACTTAGAGACAGTTATCTTTCTCTCTTTTCAAATAAATTAGATGATTTTGAAATATACAAACATTAAGAACTTTCTGATATCTTCAAGGAAAGAGTCCTAAATTCAAACATTAAATAGGAGCAAAGAATTCTGAAGAAAATAAAAATTGTCCTTGTGCAATGGTTTAGTAACCAATACTTCTTTACAAAAGATTCTCTGTAGCAATAAATGAGTGCAATCTTCTACAGTTTGAATTAAACGGCCTGTTTTCTCTCAATGCCTTTACCTTCTCTCAATGCCTTTACCTTCTCTCAATGCCTTCACCTTCGACTGTTTTTGTTTTCAATGGGGTTTTGTTTTCAATTATTGAAACATTTTGGGAATATATAATCAACTCAGATTTTAATTCACGTTTTAATCTATATAATATGAAACGTTCTATGACTTTGCTTTTTTGTTGTTCTACAGCATGTTCTATAATAAGATGTAGTGTATCTTTTATTCTTCTTTCTATTAAACGGCTTTGTATAATATCTTTTGGCAAAAGTAAATGTTACGGGAATATGTTTGTGTAGCAGTTATCTATCAAACATTTTATTTTGTTTTACTTTAGTTTTTATTCTTTATTTTCTTTTGTGCGCATGCAAAAGAAAGCTAATGTAGCATCTACATATAAAAGTTGCAAAAAATGGCATTGATATTTGTAGAATATATATATATATATATATATATATATATATATATATATATATATATATATATATATATATATATATATATAATTTGTGCAGAGATAATCTGTGCGTTGCCATAAGGCAATGACACAAAAAAGTATATGCTCTATTTGTGCTGAGTTATAATAGATAAGAAAAATTGAATGGGCAGTCAGAAGCTCCTGTGATAGCTTAATTTTCATTTGAAGCTTGACATCAATTAGTTCTATGACTTTGAAATCTCTAATTCTATCACGGGACGCATGTATGTGTTTAGAAGTGTTTATGGTGATTCATGTGTCTGAAGATCAATACGGAACAGAAATAAGTTTAATGAGAAATCTAAGCCTGAAAGCATTGTTTGGACTATATCCGAATGTTAAAGCTTTGTTTGGACTATTTCCGAATAGTAAAGCATTAAAAACTGCCTTACACTTTGCTTTAATATTCTTCACGTCAATTTTTTAACGTGTGTAGAATCAATCCTAACTTAAACAAGAGTGGAATCTTTAAGGGCAATAATATGGGTAAGAAAAAAAAATTGTTTTAATGTAAAGAGAAATAAATACAAATAATCAGAAAAATCGGTTTTGAAACCTTAAGCTGCATATGATGGTAAATTCAGTTAACTTGTTATGTCATGTATAGACCTCGACACTCAGTTTTCTTTAAAAAAAATTTGTTAGATGGTAATTTCAACTCTTTTTTTCAATAAATTGTATTTTGGGTGAATTGCTGCTTATCAAAATATCTAACAACAGTATTAATTTTCTAGTGCATCATGCGACAGGTAAGAGTAATAAGAATTTAAATTGTTTTAATATAGATACATGGAGGATAGAAGAATTAGTAAGGAAGTTAAATAAATGTCTGAAATTTATTACACTGACTTATGGTAAGAAGAAAGTTATAGAAATATAGTTCTTTCATTATTTTATGTTGGTATCAGATTTTAAAAATAATATAAAATAAAAACAAAGATAAGAAACAGATTTTAAATCATGTATGTGCTTAAAGTCTCTAAATTTCACTGGATGCGGCGGCAAGCCACCGCATAGAATCAAAATTAGGTTGATAGTTTGTTGAAGAGGGTGGCGGCAACCTGGACTAAAGCAAAACAGTATTTCAGTTTTATGAATATCTGAGCTGGAATTTCGCATATGTTAACTTCAGTGTCAGATTAGAACACACCTAACTAGATGATGCCTTGGCCTCGGCTTCTAAAGTAGGTAACTAACATAAAGGAGATACGGCTTTTAAAACACGTAACTAACATAGGGAAGATACGGCCTTTAAAGTGGGTAACTAACATAGGGGAGTTACGGTTAGATAACTAACATAGAGATATACAGACGATTATGTTAGGAAGCTCAGAGTCCACACTGCACTGCCAGTGACTACTGGGTAGCTAATCAGATGTCATCTCGTGGTAATAAACAGGCTTCTCAGGGGTTATTTTAGGTCAGTTTGCATAGCAACGAGCAAGAGTTAGTTTTGATATTATTCAGTGATAATTTATTTAGTGAAATAGTGCTCTATCATAGGAATCTGTTACACAAATCGCACAAATTATTTAATTGCTTAATGAAAGAAAGATAAACTGGCCAGTTGAAGGTTGGTATTACATAACAACTATTATATTATAACTGTGTGTTGTACAATTGTTCTCGGGCATTTTATAATAACTATTTAATGTGTGTGTTGGCATCCGTTAGTCTCGAGAGAGAGAAGATGGAAATCTGCCCATGATAACTGCCCAGGTTGGTTGATGGGCAGCGTCTTCTGTGACTATGGAGTCCCACGCGGTAGCGGTAATCCTTGCTGCAGTTCCTCAACTTGAAGGTTAAGTCTGGTCTGGGTTGGAATTGCTTCCTCTTCCTCTGAGGTCGTTTTTCATCAGCGAGCAGTCGTAGCTTCTCCTTCCCGGCTCTCAGACCAGTGATCAGAGCATGTCGCCAGCTGAACTTGTCTAGAGCAAGCTCTTCCCAGGCGTTAACATTGATCGAAGGGGCTTTCATGTCGTGCTTGCAGACATCCTTGAAGCGGATATGTGGCCGTCTGATCAGTCTTCTGCCAGAGGCAAGCTTGGAATAACGAAGGTCTTTTGGGTATCCGTCCGTCATCCATCCGACGTATATGATGAGACGTTAATGGAGGAGTATGAACATTCTGGAAATATTTGCATAGTCAAGCACCTCGTTGTTTGTCACTCAATAGCTCTAGGTGATCCCGAGAATGGGTCAGAGGCATCGCATATGAAAGGCGCTCAGTCTTTTCTCCTGAGATACGTACAGGGTCCCTGTTTCGCTGGTGTACAGGAGAGTGCTTAGCACACAGGCATGATACACGGATATCTTAGTGTTCAGGGTCAGCATGATGTTGTTCCACACTCTCTGCGACAAACTAGAGAGAGTTGTTGACACCTTTCCAATCCGCTTCTTAAGCTCTGCATCGAGTGAGAGAATTTTGGTGATTGTAGAGCCAAGGTACGCTGTTGATGATGATGATGATGATTATGATAATGATGATGATGATGATGATTGATGATGATGATGATGATGATAATGATGATGATGATGATTGATGATGATGATGATGATGATAATGATGATGATGATGATGATGATTATGGGAGGATCTGAGTTCTGAGCCGTCACGTTGGTTTTTGTTTTGGCTGATTGTCAAAGCTGTCCATAAGAGGTTGTAGTTCAGCTTCTTTGTGAGTGGCTAGATCAGCATCGTTTGCAAAGAGCATGACCCTAATGGTTGCGTCTCTTACTTTGCTCTCTGCCATTAGTCATGCCTGGATGATCGCGTCTGCAGGTATATCCCTTCTGTGGACGTCCCGAAGGCGTACTTAAGCAGGACAGCGATGAAGATGCCGAAAAGCGTTGGGACAAGGACACAAGCTTGTTTCACTTCACTGAGGACGTTGAATGTATCAGACGATAAACCATCATACTGCACTATGCCTTTCATGTCGTCAATGAAGGATTGGGCCACGCTCAGCAGTTTTGGAGGACATTCAAGATTCGTCAGGATTTTAAAAGTCCGTCTCTGCTAACTAGATTGAAGGCCTTTGTGAGATCTATAAAAAGCCAGGAAGAGTGGTCTGTGTTGTTCTCTGCACCTCTCATGCAGTTGCCTGATCGATCATGTCGATTGTGGACCTCTCTGCGCGGAACCCACACTGAGACTCTAGATACACTCTGTCAGCAAGCGTCTGCAGTCTGTTTAGGATGATTCGTGCGAAGACTTTTCCCCATGATGCTAAGAAGTAATATGCCTCTGTAGTTATTGCAGTCGCTTTTATCGCCCTTGTTCTTGTACATGGTTATGATGTTGGCGGCCTAATATCCTGAGGCACTGCACCTTCATCGCAGCACTGGCAGAGTAGTTTTTACAGGTGTGAGAACAGCTCGCCGCACATTCTGCTGGGATGCCATAATTCCCTGGGGCTTTACCAGGGTCAGTTTCTCTAAGGCCATCTTTAGTTCATCAACAATTGGTTTCTCATCCAGTTTGGTCTTACAAGCGAAGTTTTAAATAGACCTGAGGGCATCATTGGTCACGTATTTCTCTTTGGAGTACAGTTCAGAGCAGTATTCCACCCACCGTTCCATCTGCTTGCCCTTGTCATGGATGGTATTGCCAGCAGAATACTTCAGTGATACCATCACTTTCTTCGTGGGACCTATTGCTTTTTATGTCACTGTACATGCCACTGATGTTTCCAATATTTACTGGATGATCTTACTGATCTGAAGATAGTATTCATTTGCCCATTGCTATGCTAGCCTCTGAACTTTGCTTCTGGTAGACCTGTGTGCCTGTAGTGTCCTCTAGCTGGGCGAATGCTTGTATTCCAGATGGTCACTGCGACACTCTTCAATGACGGGCATGAGTATGGCGGAGTTGGCGTCAAGCCAGTCGTTGTTCTTTGTTTCTTACCAAAGATTTTTGTGGCTGAGCTGTACACATTGTCTCTGATGTTGTCCCATCTTTTTGGCACTGTCTTAGGGAGGTTCTGAACTGAATGACCTGGAGAGGGCTTAAGTGAATGCCTCAACCATATCTGGATATGACGTCTTGCTCACATCAATGTGTGGTTTATGAGTAAGAAGCACACACTTCATGTCAGACCGTCTCGTGATGATCAAGTCCAGCTGGTGCCAGTGTTTGGACCGGATATGTCTCCAAGACACTTTGTGCTGTGGTTTCGTCTGAATCAATGAATTGGTGATGCTGAGGTTGTAGTACGAGCACATTGCTAGTAGTCATTGCCCGTTTTCATTCATCTTCCCACTGCTAAACTTGCCAAGACACAAAGGCCAGGAGTCATGAGAGGCACCCACCCTAGCGTTGAAGTCGCCCAGTAATATCAAGTCCTCTTCCTTTGGGATTTTGTCGATGAGCGAGTCGAGCTCGTTGTAAAACGCGTCCATGGTATATGTTGTGGCACTGAGTGTGTGAGCGTAATCACCAATCGAGTGGTAACTTATAACCGGTAACTTTTTCTTCTCGTGTTGTGTCGACGCTGTGAAGCGAAGCTGGAGTGTCCTCTTCAGGACGCGAGCCTGGACAGGGTGATATGGAGAATCAGTTGTTACTCATGCAACTGACTCCCCCTCTCTACGCAGCTGATAGATCCAAGAGAAAGCCGATACATCATGGTACCAGCGACGTCGCAGGAGTTGCCAAGATGACACTGAAACCAATGCCAAGTCGCCTTAGCGACTCCGTATCCGGATTTTCTGTTATGGTTTATTCCCTTAGCCTTTCCCATGAGTGGATATAGGCGCAAGGCAGCGAAGAGTTTACCTTATCTTAGACGGGCTACCACCCAAGGTTAACGGGCCCCATATGCCCTAAGCATCTAGTTTTGTGGCACCAGAAACTCGCCTGGCATCCCTTCTCCAGTCAGTTTAAATAGGTTCCGCTGGACTTTGTAGTTAATCCACTCGTGAAGGCCTGGAGCTGGATTTGGTTGTCATAGGCTCTCTCAGACGCAAGCCATTGGGGGCGATTTCAAAAACAACTATTATATGAATATGTGGTCTGGCAGATTTTATACAATTGCTGTACTATCAAAGCGTGGCCTGGAAATTTGTGTGTGTGTGTGTATGTGTGTGTGTGTGTGTCTGTGTGTGTGCTGGATTTTTAATGTAGCTTTATTTTTTTTAAATTCAGTCATATTTTACGATGCCTGCAGAGTGGCTGTTTATAGTGATGTCGAGCAATGGAACTTCAAACATGTAAGCATCTTGTTCCACGACTGGTCACATTAATCTGACTCCAGTCCGACAAGTCCTAACACTAACCTCTTAATGCCGAGAGCCTAGCGAGACAGTTGAAAGCATCATTTTTATAAGTCTTTGGTATGACTCGGTTGAAGTTCAAATCCGCGACCTCCTCCATCTGAGGCAGACGTTCTAACCATGTTAGCCACCGAGCCGTTTTTATGCAGGCATTATACAACAACTACTGTGCTATCAGTACGTGGTCTGGACAGCTCTATGCAGGTATTGTGCAACTACTGTGCTGTCAATTCACGGCGTGGACAGCTATATGCAGGATTTGTTCAACAACTTCTATGCCATCAATACTTGGACTGGAATGCACGCAGGCATTAAACAACCACTACACTATCAATCAATTACTACACAACTAATTCGCTGTCTTTGTGTATCCTTAACAGTTAGGTCTATCGTTTTATAACGATTGCTGTATTATTACGATAACAACTATAATATCAATATGCAACTGGTCAATTTTAGGTAGGTAGTATTCGACAAGCATTAAGCTATCAATACAGCAATCAACAGCAATCAACACGTACAGCAATCAACACGTGGCATTGTCATTTGCATTTCCTTTCTGCAAGTTATGTACAGTATTTCCATTTTATGGGAATGATAGGTTGAGTTGGGCTAGGGGCGCTTTAATGCCCATTTTATCTAGTTGCAGGTGTGTACAAAAACTAAATGCAAATCAAGTTTCAGTCTAAAACTTAATAATCAAGTAAAATTAAATACCAGTAGGACATTTTAAAAGTCCTATAATTCTAAATCTTTGTAACAAGCTTGAAAGTGTTTCAATGGTAATTCATGCCGATAATTCATGTTTGTTTCCTCGTTAATCATCAAACCTTTCTGACACGAAAAAAACGGCGAGAGAGAGAGAGAGAGAGAGAGAGAGAGAGAGAGAGAGAGAGAGAGAGAGAGAGAGAGAGAGAGAGAGAAAGTGTATCCGTTTCAACACATAAAAGTTATACTTTTCACTCATTCGAAAGAAAACAATTTTTTCCTTTAACTAAGATCATATTTCTGTAAAATCAAGGTCATAACTATAACTAAAGACTTGAAAACGTACAAAGCGGAAAAAATCCCGATGTTATCGGATATTCGCTTCGATGGTCATCATGAACTATACGAAGCTTTTTCTTTCCTTTTTTAGCCCATATTTTGTTTATTTTAGTACATCTATCATCCTCTTAAATTCTTAAATTATCTTGAATTGTTACAATATATATATATATATATATATATATATATATATATATATATATATATATATATATATATATATATATATATATATATATATATATATATATATATATGTGTGTGTGATTATCGTACATGTAACAAAATCATCTTACTCGGGAACACTTAAAGCCCAAAGAATTATTAAATAAACAGCTAAATAATATAACTAGAGAAAAAAAACCTTATATTAAAGCTAGGTTGTTTAACACATCTGCTGTAGAGACTATATTTTAAGTTTGCCGTAACTCAAGACCTAACTACAAGATATTTATTTGACCGTGTTTAATGGGGAAACGTAAGCAACAAATCACAAATTTGTGGTATAAATTACAGGAATTATTACCTTAGTTAAAGAAAGAAATAGGAAAAACAAACGACGGGGAATGAATGTGTAATATTGATGATGACTATCATGATTACGAAGACATCATCATCATCATCGTCATCATAATTGTTATTATCAATATTAAATTTATTATTATTATTATCATCATCATAATCATCATCATCCTCATCATCATCATCATCATCATAATCATCATCATCATCAGTAGTAGTAGTAGTAGTAGTAGTAGTAGTAGTAGTAGTAGTAGTAGTAGTAGTAGTATTTAGCTTTTGCTGATTTCTTCCTATTGTTCTTGTTCAACTAACTGACATGGAAATATTTTTAATCGCAAGATTTATGCCAACGAAAAATAATCACGAAAGATGTTGCGTTACACAAGGATATGAAATGTTTAAGAATGTTGCATCCAAGCTTCCATGTCGTTATTCTGAATTTCAGTTTCATTCACAGCTTTTCATAGCTTGAAAACGAGCTTTATTCATCAACACAACTGATAAACTCTGTGTTTGTAAACGGTTAAGTAGACAAACGAAAAGGCTGACATTATATATTTGATTCAAGGAGATTAATGTTTAATTATCTTGTCAAACAATAAGTTAAGGTCTGTAATTAGGAATCATATCAATGCATATCCGGACAATTTATGCTGTCCTGTATGATCGGTTATTTCTTAAACTTTTGTCTTTATTGGCACATATATATATATATATATATATATATATATATATATATATATATATATATATATATATATATATATATATATATATATATATATGGCTAAACATTTAATTTACCGAGGCTACGACAAAGACCTGATTGCGGAGGCAATTAAAAGGGCCAAACAAACAAACCGTGATGACCTACTCAGATATGGACAGAAAGAAAAGGTTGATAGGATACCATTTATTCTGACCTATCACCCAAATAATCACAAAGTAGGTAAAATCATCGCAAAACCACTGGCCAACCGTGCAATCGTCAGACATACTAAAACTAATACTTCCGAACAAACCTGTAGTAGCTTACCGGAGACCAAAAACCTAAAGGACATCCTAGTCAGGGCAAAGCTAACGCCAATCGCTAGTCAAAACCAACCTAGTCAATCTGGACCCTGTGGCGATAAAAGATGCAAAACCTGTCAACATATGATAGAGACCAAGACATTCACTAGCACAGTGACTAAAGAAAAACTAAACATACATGGTCCAAACAAAACGTGCAAAACAGAGAATGTGATTTATCTCATCACATGTAAGATCTGTGGCCTTCAGTACGTCGGATAAACTGAAAAGCTACACAAAAGGATAAACCTTCATAGATCTGATTGGATGACAAAAAAGCTGTACAGATGCCCGGTCGCAGAACACTTCTCCTCCCCTGGCCACACTTTCAGTGATATAATACTTATCGCTATTGCTAACAACCAAAGCTGGAGTTCCGAAACCAGGAAGGAAAAGGAATCATACTAGATACGCCGCCTTAGAACATTGAAACCAAGCGGTCTAAACTAAGAAGACTAGAAAATGAAAACTATGCACTAGTAGAATTTAACATTTTCTAAATCTTCTTATTATCCTTCAATTTTTACTATAAGAATAACCGGTATAGAATAAAATATCCGGGATATAATCTGCGTTACATAAATGTACAAAAAGTAAAAATAGATGTCGCTTTGGCTTGTAGACTTTTAGGGAATTATACACCGTTTTCAGTTTCCGCAACTGGTCTATACAAGCTGGTTGTATTTATAGTTTTTACACATGTAGAGACAGCCATGTAGAGGTTTACAAACAAAACGTGTTTGTGTTTATTTGTTTGTTGTATATATGTTTTGTATTTGCCTTTGAAAAAGACTCATTAAAAGTCGAAAGCGCTTAGGCTACTTAGTTACTATACTAGTTTCGTACTGTTCGTCTTCAGTTTATTGCATATATATATATATATATATATATATATATATATATATATATATATATATATATATATATATATAAAGAATACAAATCATATGGCGAATAACAACCCTCTCAAGCGTACTGGATCCACCAAGGGATCACGTTTGTCAGGGATTAATTAAAATAGATGCAATAAACTGACGACGAACAGTACGAAACTAGTAACTAACTAGCCTAATCGCTTTCGACTCTTAATGAGTCTTTTTCAAAGGCAAATACAAAACATAGTTACGACAAACAAATAAACACAAAAACGTTGCGTTTGTAAACCTCTACATTTCTATCTTCACATGTGCTAAAACTATAAATACAACCAGCTTGTATAGACTAGTTGCGGAAACTGAAAACGTTGTATAATTCCCTAAAAGTCTACAAGCTTATGATTTAAGATAAGGTTTATACAAAACGCAATGTTTTTTTTAAATGATTTGTCGTAAACTAATGTTTTAAGTCATTCTTGAAACAAAGACCATAAACAAACGCTTATGGTTTGGTTAAGATTTGACCTTTTATTCGTCAGTGGATATTTTATTGATTTAATCAATAGTATTCTAAGAATATTATCTTTAACATACTTACTTTCATGTTTGATAAGTGTATAAATGTATTTATATTTCTTGCAATCGATATATTGAAAGTACTCAAATTAGAAATGAACTAATACATGATACATATCGATTACATTTATATTAGTATATTCTGAAAATATGATATATGTTGCAATCTGATTTTTGAGAATGTTGTATCATAATTTCTTGCATGCATAGAGTCATGATCATAATACATAACGTCAAATTAACTGTTGCTGTACTGTTTTATTTTGTTTCACTACAATACATATACATCATATACCAATTAATGTAGATGCATACATAAACATGTTAAATCTTACGTCATAATTCTTACCATACATACATGCATTACATTAGAAATGCTGAAGCACGCCAGACATCACAAGATATCACAATACATTTTCAAAATAATAATTACATGCCGAACAGTGAAAAGACTATACAATAATAATACATAATAATAATATCATAATAATAATATATGCATGCACTACGCACCATGCAGCATAATCTCACAAATAAACAAGATACATAATACATAAACAACAATAATAACATATATTTACATTCAATACCACATTTAATATGAGAAGATTACATCTAACCACATTCATAACAAACCATAAATACATAATAAATAATAATATCATACATAATACATTCATAATAATATAATAATACTGCAAAGACAAATTATAATGACCATTCGTCTAAGTAAGCTATACTTTTTCAATATTAATATTTTATGTTCTTCTTGATAAAAGTGTGTTTTTACAAATTAGAATGGAAAAAACAAACTGAGTCCAGTACATTTGGAACTCAAAACAATGCCCTCTTGTCTTGCCCATGCCATTTGTTAGTGTCGATTTTTTTTCTGAAATTTAAGTTAACCCCGATGATATGGAATGAGTCTAATAGGAAACATTTTGCATTGGAATAAATATATGTTCTCAATGAATCAAAGAAGAGACAATAGCTTATTTTTTAAATGATACATTGCTATCACGTAATTACAGTAATTTCCCTTGGCCCAAACGTGTTCCATGATCTTGAAATCAAAGAACAAAACACACACGCTTTATGGTTTGGGTTTGAAGGAATTTGACCTCTTTTAATTGGTCTAGTGGATATTTTACCTTTGATTTAAGTCAATAGTTTTCTAAACGGAATATTTTCTTTCTAACATAGCTTACTTCACTGTTTGATAAGCTGTATGTAAAACATGCTCATCTTTATATTCTCTTGCACCGCTCGATATTGGAAAGTATCTCCAAATTAGAAAATAAGAACTAATACATTGATACAGACTATCGGCGAATTTCACATTCTTCATTAGTATATCTTCTGAATAACTCGACTGCCATAACATGCGTTGCAAATCTGGATTTTTGCAGAACTCGTTTGTTCTTAATTTCTCTCGCATGCAGGCTGGAGAGTTCATGATCCATAATACATAACGGTCAAATTAACTGTTAGCTGTACCTTTTTTCATTTCTGTTTCCCTACAATGCACATTATGCATCCATATACCAATTGTTAATGTAGGATGCATAAAAAAATGTTTAAATCTGTGACGTCATAATTCTTACCTATACATCATGCTCTGAGCTTGAAGTAAATATGGAAAGACCTGCCAGACATCAACATAGGAATAATGGTCGAAGATAATCAATTTTCAAAAGGAATTAAATTTAATGCTATGGCCGAAAGGTTGAAAAGACATATATATATATATATATATATATATATATATATATATATATATATATATATATATATATATATATATATAGGCATCCCATTCACTAAATCTCAACAAATAAACAAGAGATACTAGATAATGTCATGGAAAACACACAGATAATAACGTGTTAGTATTTACATTCGAATACCGCAGTTTTAAGTATGAGAAGATTTACATTAACCGACATTCATAACAAAGCGCATTATAATAATAATAATAATAATAATAATAATAATAATAATAATAATAATAATAATAATACTGCAAAGACATTATACTTGTTTTCTCAGTTATAATGAGACCATCCGTCATAATTAAATTGTCTTTTATCCTTTTTTCCAATATTAATATTTAATGTTTACTTTTACTTCTTCGATAAAAGTAAGTGGATTTTAAAGGAATTGTAGATAACATAAAGGAAACTACAGAGTTAAAAAGAAAATAAAATTTTATAAAGATTTATGGTATAAATAGGGATGGCGGGGGACCTGATGATATAATATCAAAGTCGATTTGATTAGTATTCTCTGAGACTTGTTTGGTATTATATCAGCAAACAAAATTATTGTTTAGAGCTTGAAACCAATTTTATACGTGGTTCTGTAAATTGTACATCGACGTCATAGACTGCTGACATATCTACTAACGACCATAGTATGGTAAAGTCTTTTGAAAAATAAACATTTATAAATGTGATGACAATTTTTTACGTGTGTCATTGAAGATGAAAATAAATTTTCCCATTTTTTTAACATTACATTTATATTCTATTTCATGCAAAGGACCATGGATCTTCAACTAGTCGAAGGCTGTTCTTTTTCATCTTTAAACTTACGAGCAATCTGATGTTAATAATTTCGTTGTGGAGCAAGATGTAAAGAGAAACTAAAATATTCCAAGTTTATAACTACTACATAGTGTTGTATTTTGTTGCTGTTGTAGTCTTTATCAATCGAAACATTTTAAGACTTTTTTCCAAGTGGTCTAAAGCGATGTCCGTTACGGATCACTGCCATCTCACCTCTGTGTGAGTTCGAGTCTAGGATTTGTCGAATGTGGACATGTGAGAAAGTTTGCCAGTAGCTTCTCGTGCGTAGGTGGTTCTTTCCACAGATTCCCGGTTTCTGTGTGCTGAAAAATGGCGTTAAGCCCTACAACAACAAAAGCCACAAAAATCTGTCTGGGATAATTTGATGTGAAATAGAAGCGAGCTTAGTAGTAACACGCTGAATTATACTAGGTAGAAAAGAAGCATATCAAAACAACTTGTATCTGAAACATTGTCTATTTATCACATATATGATGCCATAAGTAATGGGAAAGTAAGTATAACTAGAGTTGTTACATAAAAATTATAATAAAAGAAGTTAACGTTTTTGTGTTCAATTCTCTCTTATGAGCGGCCTCTCGTGCTTTAATTTCAGCCACTCGTTGTTTCATCACCTCGGCAAGCCTTTCATAAGCAAGAACTCTACCTGGACGTATAACCTAGATGACCTGTGTAAATTAATTAGTTTGTTCTGTGGACGCATCAGACTTGAAGCATCTTTTGTTTGTTCTACTGAGTATCCATCGTTACTCATACTGTGCTTGTATTTTCTTATCATTGTTTCTTTTTAACACTAATAGCGCACCATATGTAATACAAATGTGTCTGCCGATGTTCAGCAAAAAGATGACGGGATCACTTAAAAAACGTTTGTAGCTATCTAGAGGCAGAAGGTGGTTAACAACTGCAACTAACAACTACAGTGTACAATCCAAGCAGAAACAACCCGAGCGAAGCATTCATAGTGGCCTCTATTTTACCCTTCTATACAGCATATATTTTTCTGGACTATTCGCTGCTAATTGTCATAAAACCAGCAAAGGTCGGGCTATGCGGGGTTTTTTTTCACTTCTTTAGAAACCATCAATTTTCAGAGGGATCATGTTGCTATGCTTGTATGGCGTGAGTGGCCAACATTACTCTTGTTACTACTGTCGGCTTGTCCGTTTTCTCGCCCTTGAACAGTAAATACATTTCATGCCTTTCACGTATCGCAATCAACATGTTTCTTACAGAGTTCTAGATATGGTTGCTGATTGCTTAAATCTTAACTAGATTTTATATAATAAGGATGAAAGTCCCAAACGTTGTAGTCTGGCTACTGGCGAAATAAAATGTGACCCCGCATATTACATATGTTTCCACGAACTAACACAAATATCGTGAGACGTTAATAAACTGGTAGGACACTGATGAATCTCTGCGCAGCGGCTGCTTATAAAATCTCTCATGCCTGAGAAACTCATTGGCCTTTGCTGTACCATCGGCATTAAAGATATTGTTTTGTCTTAGCGAATACCTTAAAGTCTTCGTTTGTGCAGAAAAAGTCTCAGACAACGGAGTTGTACAGTTGTGTTATAAACTACACACTAATGCTGGTAGGCGAGCTTAGTAAATGCTGTTTCTTTTAATGCCAGAAAGAAAGGCACATGCGTTGAGTATAAGAAGCCTTGTGGTTTCCTAGAACATTTTAGCGAGGGAAGAGAGCAGGTCATCCAGATATTTTGCCCTAGGGGTTAAATAGAAATCTGCTTAGTGGGGCCCATGACTTGTCGTATGTCTTTTTCCCCAAATGTAGAAAGGCAGATGATGACGATATCAAAGTGACCTAAAATACAGATTGGTGCAGTTAGTGTGTTGAAAACGCTCTTATCTCAGCCGACCAATGTGACATTCTTTTCGAGTAAACATTAAGGTTGGTACCTGGAACCTTGTTGTTGTCATCCATAATAATTTTCTTCATATATCTCATAGCTATTCTTTGTCACTTGGGTTAATGTAAAGCCAGCTCCTAAAGGTGTAATCTAATTTAATATCTGACGTTTCCGAGCAATTCCTGATACTTATGTACAAATCGGAGGAGTTTTCTGCGCGGGTGGCCATTGTCTTTTAAGTGTACTTGACACTGTTTCTGTACATTAAAGACTTTCCCGTATTCTATTATCGAGATATGTCCTCGCGCACGCTAAAACTCTCGTTGAGACGCTCTTCTAAATACGCAAAACATTGAAATCTCCCTCCCTCGCCCATCTTGTGCAAAATAGTTAATGTACATTTCTAGATCATTCATTTCCAAACAAATATTCTATGGATTCTCAGTCATCACAAACAGGTTTATAGCCTGCGAAAGATTTATAGCCATACATCGAACAACGGCCTTGTCTTTGGCTAATGCTACCTCTGCAGTCCTTATCTACCTGCAACTCGTTATAAAAGTGTTCCATGCTGTGTCGAAAACGCACTTAACCTTGTTTTGCCTAGAAAGTGTAATCGCATCTGAATGAGAATCTGTATTATATGGTAGCAACCACAAAACTGGTCAAGAAAGTTGCGCATCGTATCTTACAGCCCTGCTACAATGGGTAACTGATGGTTGCAGACATTGATGCCACAACAGGTAGTTGCACACTCAAATAACAAGAACAAAAATTAGATCATTTCCAAATCTTCATCTCTTTGTCCATTGTGTATGAGAACTAGTCGTCACAACATTCTTAGACTCGACTCAAGGTAGTATTTATTTGTATCCCCTATTTCAATACATTTCGTACAAAACGATTTGAAATCCTGTACAACAGTACATGCAGACATATAACAAGTAAAGCAGTACCCCCCCCCTCTCTCTCTCTCTCTCTCTCTCTCTCTCTCTCTCTCTCTCTCTCTCTCTCTCTCTCTCTCTCTCTCTCTCTCTCTCAGTGCAAAAGGCATAATCGCAGCGACTTTCCGGTGCAACTGCTACTACAGTGCTTATTAGTATTTAGTAATAGAACCTAGGCAATAATCATTCCTTCGGGTTTTGTTGGGCCCTCTATCATTTGTCTCACAGGTAGAAAAATAACGTCATATGCACTGTGTCACATCACAGTAATCGACCAGAGAAACGAGCGGTTGGTATGTCTATAAACAAAGGACATAATTCAATTACTCGTGGTTAGCGTGTTGGCTAACGTGTTAAAGACGATCTTATTTGAGATCTAGTAATATCAAGCAAACTGATGACTCCCTTTATATCGCCGCTGTCTTACCAGGGCGGCAGACACCCCACCTAATCAGATAAACGCTACTTTCATTCACGCTACTTTTAGAAGAATAATATTGTATATCCAAAAAGCTATAACCGACAACATGTTTGCCTAGAAAGGTCTGTAAGTTAAAATATCATTACAGTCATAGACTGAAACGGCGCCTTCTGTTCAAAGGCACGGTAAATGCGGAGCATCCTGTTACTCCGCACTGAGGGCTTTTTCTGGGCACAGATTGTGGTGGAGATTGGGAGATTGTAGACAATTATTCCTGTACCCATCGTGATTGCCCTTGACTTTAAGCTGTGGTATGATTTTTGTTACTGGGAATGCCTTTTAGCCATCTATCCAGGACAGATCAGTATGTTTTTGGATCATTTGAGTGTAGATTTTTGGGTGTTAAAAGTTGACTTGTGAAACTCTTTAAATGGATATATCAACACTTTCTCATATTTCTAAATGATTGAAATGTACAATATTATCATCGGTTTCCACTGCTCTGCGATGCTAATACATATGTTAAGCTTTATGGTAAGCTTTATGTTTTAAATAACATTCGGGACTTATGTAGCTCATTTGGTAGATACTACAACTTTTAATCAATCGACAGTCATGGTCTCAATGTGTTCTTGGAAAATGTATGTGGCTCCTATTGTTCTGCATACAATAGCACTCATGTGTAACATATGCCGTGAAAGCCAACAACCTATCTCAATAAAAGAAATCAAATACCATTTACTATTGTAATATGGCTTTCTAGCCTTGGAGTTAATATTATCTTTTAATTCTAGCTCACCAATCAACAGTTTCATTAGCGTATTAAACAACAATAGATCGATACCATCAATATTAGAATTACAACAATCAAGGTCATATTAGATGATCATTAATATGATCTATAATTAGTGCATTCCTAAAAAAAGACACCAGATGTTTTGTGGAACACTATCTGCACAGCCGGATTAAAAAGGCTACCATTTGCTATATAAAGATCAAGGTCTTTTCAAGGTACTCATTTGCTATATTCCAAGGCAATCATTTGCTAAATACAAATCAAGGCTTTTTTGAGTGATTGCAATAGTGGTAACCATCATCTGTCACTTCGACCTTTGTCATGTGAATATATTTTGACATTCATATAAAGTTCACTTGAAATTTTGCCGTTAAGAATTTGTTATTCTATATCAAGGTTAAAATATACAAAGCCATCACTTGTATTTATAGGTCAGTGCATTTTGATTGGGAACATATGAACGAGATTTTTTCGGATGAATACTACTCTTCCTTTAGGAGTGAATTATCCGTTGAAGAAAATAAGTTCATATTTTCCCATACAAATACAATAACCTTTTCATTATATACTCATTTTTTATTCTACCCGAACTAATTACCAAATAAAATGCAATACAAGAAACAAAATATTTGAATTTATGATGTATTCCAAAAATAAATTCACAGCCATAGATTCCACAAAAATAAGAAAGTACATTTTGAAAAATTCAGGATGCAAAAATGTAAGTATAGTTTGCCATTCTTATTACTAGCTAAAGAAGACACGATTATGCCTGGTCATTTGCATGCTCTTTGTACGGACCCATTTATGTTATGACCGGTATGACGCATATTGCTAGCCTAAATCCGAAACAGTATCAACAACGTTAAAGAAGAAAATTGCAAAGCAGCTGGTGTGTGACAACCCATTTAGCAAGTAGAAATAATAATTCTCCGTATTCTTTGCTTCATCGCTCTGAGGCCATTACTTTTTTACCAAAACTTCATTTGCGTTTTATCCGCACGAATTTAGTGTCTTCGCTTATAAAATGGTACGTCTATGATGGATATGCGATAGCACAAGCCCTCGGTATGCTTTTCTATGCTAATTTTATATACCTCAGAGAGCACTCGACATATTCTGAACCATTCCATTAACGAAACGTTGCAAACATTTCTCGTAAATAAACTGTTTAAATAATCAGAATGGTTTTTACTATATTGCTTTTCAAATAGACGAAACAGCTGTTGTACTTCATCCACAAATAAATATAACAAGCTAAAAGCTAAAGTCTACTGGATTTGCATACATGGTTTGTTTAGCAATTAGTTCTGAATATACTACTACTTTTAGGCACAGTGTCGAATTTGTGCGTGCCATATAAACGTGTCTATCGTAGAATACTGCACGATTCTGACAATATAAAGTTAGCTGAAAAATAAGAGAATCTATTAATTAAATGTATGCCCCACGGCAAATCATGTCTCATACATTCGGTGACCAGTAATATTAAATGGGTAATTGATGACAACACGAGAGATATCTACATAACAGTAAACTCATATATAGGATGATATAAATAAGTCTAAAGAAAGCATTTGCTAACAGTAACTTTGTATAAAATGAAAACCAAGTAGTACACTTTCTCCGTATGCATTAATTACCTTGCTCTTAACTTGCGTAACCTTTTGTCAGTCCTTTGTTTGTAAGATGTAAGTCTCTCTGTCATCGTTGGATGTCACGCAGGGGAATAGAGCAGTGATTGGCACACGAAACACGGGAAAGAAGCTCTATTTTTGTATGCTCTCAAGCGGTTATTAAATTATGGTTAATGCAATTTAATGCAGCTGACAGAACATGAATACCCGCTACATTCATGAAACAGCTTGACTTTATTGGATAAACACTCTAAACTTGTAAGAAATATTGTACCAAAAACAACGATAGATCAAAAATATATATTGAATAGGCAAACTGCCTTTTAGGCTTAAAGTGCAATCATTTTGTCAAACCATAGTTTTGCAGATCTTCTAGTGTAGTAGGGAAAAGGTAAGTTATGATTATATAAAACTTAATGGAATCACTGGTTAAATAAATCTAATGTGGATTGTGATTAAGATACTAAGCAAAGTTCTGTCAAAGAGATTTAATCGAGGTATTTTCACAATGGCATTGTTTGTAGTCTACACTAGTAACCTATTTCATGAGAACAATTGTGACTTCAACTAAGGAACAATTTGGCAAAAGTGAGATACCGCCGGCCTATTCACTTGACTTGATTGCCAAAATATCATCATCTTAGAACTTCCTCTGGTTCTGCTTTTTGATAATTTTTATGGTTCCAGGAGATCGGAGTGCAATAGATTTCTGACCGTTTTGGCATTGTTATATATTACATTTCAAAAATATCCATGCAGCAGGACTTAGTTATGCATTTTCATAGTTAGAAATTTTTATAAAAAAACTGTCTCAATTTTTCCTTGCTGGTTGTTTTCGCTATTTTTAAAAGACCTTGTATAGTATAGGTATTGTTAAAATAACTTTTGATTCCATTTTTTTTTTTTTTGGTATACGGTTGATGGGGGTCTTTTCGGGCTATATAGTATACATTTTGGCCTCACTTTAGATGTGCACCTATAATTTTTAAAAAAAATGCTAGTTCCGCTAGGTCATTTTCATCCCCTGGACTTTAAAAGGTAAATTGTAGAACACAAAATACGTATTTTGTAACTCATTCATTGCAATTGCAGCAACCAGTAATGCGAACTCTTGCAATATTAATTTTCCATGTTTTATTAACTGATAATGTACGTTACTCAAATTCAGATTGAATTTTGATCACAAGGGAGTAGCCATTATCATTAGCAATTTTGATTTGATAACGTGCAACCAATCGTCTGGAGACTTCCATAATACCACAGTCATGATGTTGACTCTGATAACAACACACACTCTAAATTCGTGCAGGCAAGTATTTTGCTTATTTTATATTATTCTTCCCAGTATTATGTGTAGTATTGATAATTCCATAACATTCCATAAAATAGGATTTATTATTATAAATTTGTTGAATTCTACATAAGTGAGAATGTTATCATTGGCACTCGCTATTTTATTAAAGAAGAGATAAACTCCACACACTAATTTTTACCGCCTTAACAATATTTTTTTATTAAGGCTATTACTTTTCTCTTCACACAATGTTATTTACTAATGCCAGTTGAATACATGTGCTCATTTGTACATATTGTAATAATTTGTTCCCATTGTTGCAGGTATACGATCGGATAATTTAACAGTGTGGATTTATTAAGGTCGAAATTTTCATGTTTACATTGCTATTTCCTTCATGTTCTTATATCAGATATTGGGAGATAGTAGAATGAACAGCAGAAAATATTATGAAAATGTTCGATACTTAATTGTTGTTACTACTCGTACTAATTTCCTCGCTCGTTTTCTTTTAAATTTGTTCTCTAAATGATATTAAAAGTACGAAGTTTATTTTGGCAAATTCGATATAATCACCCTCCTTTATTTCATTAGTAGATAGAATGTCAATATTACCCAGTATGCAACATTGGTTTTACCTCAACAATACACTATAATCACTAAATTGTCCAAAAAACCTGATGAACAATAAGAAAATGAATGAAACCCAATATGTAATTTTAATTCTTTACTTCGTATGAAGGTCATTATATTATTACAGTTAAATTTGTCATAAAAATCATACTATTTTTATATGTTCGCTACAATAATGAATGTAATTTTTTATTTTTTTTTTACTCAATGAAAGAGAACAGGAGCGTGGTATCTAGCCATTAGAATGTTATTCATATGGACCATATATTACAGACTCATGAAGATGTGTGTGAGTGTGATTTAGAATTTTAACGTAGCTTTCACAATTTTTCAGTCATATAGCTACGATGTCTGCAGTGTGGCAGTTTATAGTGATGTCTAGCACCGTGGCATCATGCCGCAGACATTTAGCATGATGTTCCACCCAGTGACATTATCCTGACACCAGGCCGACCAGTCCTAACACTAAGCGCCTAATGCTGAGCGTCAAGCGAGGCAGCTGTTAGTACCACTTTTGTAAGTCTTTGGTATGACTCGGCCAGGGCTCGAACCCACGATCTCCCGCATCCGACTCAATAAGGCATATATTTTAAAAGTTTATAGTGAAATGCGGTTTGTTAAACTGCGTGCTCAATGTTATATTTATTAAATAAACAAGCGGGAAATGATGGTGTTAATATATAATGTCGAATTAACAACCTAAATAACTGAGTACTTATTTTTGTTTCAAGGTTTATTTCTCGGTTTAGAAAAAAAATTGTATTAATCACACAACAGATCTGAAAAAGTTGTTCGGCTATTGAAAGTTCACCATTGTCATAGGTACTCAGGCGTGAAGTATCCCACGTTGAATCTCGCTTATGATTACCTAGATTTTGCCCTAACTTGCTTTGATTTGAGAAATTAGGATGGGAAATCTAACCCTTGTGGATTATTGAAAAAGAATAATGTAAGCAGAAAAGTAAGTTTTAAGAGATAGAGCCTGGTATTCGCATGATAAATTTATTGTTGCATTTGTGCCATTCCTCTAAATGAGCGTTATTTGTTAATGGTAATATGATTTCTTGAATTCATATTCCGGTCCAGCAAGGGATCATTATTCACCGACATTGTTTCCCAGTATTGAAATAAGAAGTAAGTTTCAAAATAAATGTTATAAACGTTATTGTCTTTGAGTGTCGTACAACCTCTGCTAAAACCTCGATTATATTACCACTAGTAAACTCAAACATGTGATATAGGAAATTTTTAATTTTATTACTCTTTTTAAAAATAATTTCTTACCAAAAAGTAACAAAATGCGGACTCTGTAATCTTCTTGTGGGATCTATTCTGAGTTACGTCTCAAAATATGAGGAGTTCACAAAGCATTACATGATATCAAAATGTATACTACATTATTGTTGACGTACACTAACAGTAGTAAACAAGTCAACAAAAATAGGCGTATCGTACGGCGAATTGGCGATATATCCACTGAGAGAGAGAGAGAGAGAGAGAGAGAGAGAGAGAGAGAGAGAGAGAGAGAGAGAGAGAGAGAGAGAGAGAGAGAGAGAGAGAGTATAAGGAAAATATGCATTTTAAATTTAAATTTAAATTTATTGGCTTATTATCTTGTCAAATAAAAACAATTTATGCTCTATTTAAAACTGACACCCATAATGGTAATACACTTCATGGAAATTCATCAGGCTTTTATGAATAAACTTTCTCGAATAATTTAAGATTGTATCCTATATTATGATTTCATTTGCTCAAAGAACAAATAAAAAATTGTGCTTAAATTAAATTTGAACAAAATTGAAATGCCTACTTTAAATTATTATATTTAAAGCTTCGAACAAAAACGCGTTGTGTTTTAAACGGTATCTGGATATTCTAAAATTGTCTTGATGTAATCAATCGTTGTCACAATTCAGAAGTGTGTGAGAACTATATGCATTACAGTGTATCATGACAGCAATTAAGAACGAATCTCATGTTCTGCTTGTATATCCATCTTTATACAAATTTGGGAATACAGAATTTAACTAAAGAATATTGGTCATGGCCAAGTATGGAATAGTCTCCCATTTTATATCATAACAATTCTTTAAAAATTGTGGATTAATAATCAATAGTTTGTAAGCTGTGTAAAATAAAGACTTCTTGAAAATGGGCGGTTTTTTATTCATAATAATTTTATATGTCTCTTTTGTAAATTAAATATTCTTTTATATAAAATTTATAATTGCAATTTGTTATTATTTTATCTGTTTTAACTTTGTCTTGTTAAGTCTCCTAGTACTTTACTTAGTTTTATGTAAATCACAGAACCTCCTGACACTTTACTTTAGTCTTTCATGAGTGATAGAACCTCCTGACACTTTGTTTTAGTCTTCCATAAGTGACAGAACCTCCTGACACTTTGCTTTAGTCTTCCATGAGTGGCAGAACCTCCTGACACTTTGTTTTAGTCTTCCATAAGTGACAGAACCACCTGACACTTTGCTTTAGTCTTCCATGAGTGACAGAACCTCCTGACACTTTGCTTTAGTCTTTCATGAGTGACAGAACCTCCTGACACTTTGCTTTAGTCTTCCATAAGTGACAGTACCTCCCGACACTTTGCTGTAATCTTCCATGAGTGACAGAACCTCCCGACACTTTGCTGTAATCTTCCATGAGTGACAGAACCTCCCGACACTTTGCTGTAATCTTCCATGAGTGACAGAACCTCTGACACTTGTAACTGTAAATTATAATGTGTAATTTAATTCTATATGGAGTTGTTGTTCCGTTCTGTGTAGATTATCGTCGGTTGTAAAACTCATCTATTTATAAAGCACTAAGACTTGATTCAGATCGAACTTAACAACTCAGTCTATTATCTACAAATTCACGTTATTATAAATCCAGAACGCAAGAAAGTAAAATCAAATTTTTACGAAGATAAAAGTAATTTACTATATGACAGCAATAAAATACATAGTTGTCAAAATTGCTTGTATAGCTGGAAAAAAAATGCACTCAATCACTCAACTGTTCAAAAAGCAGTTGCTTTTAAAAAAAGTTCCATCCTTCAAAGTCTTTGCCAAATAACTAATTGATGCTCGTGTCAACAATTCTTTGAATGCCAAACAGAAAAACATATATTTCAACATCTATCATAACTACCTTAATTATGATGCGACTTTAGTCTATTGTGGTAATTCACTGTCATCCACACCGCAGCAGTGTTATTTATCATCATATGCTATTGCCATTATTCGCACACCTTTTTTATGCCAGTTCACTTTTATGAATATACGAAAAAAGACCACGATATCGTTTCTACTGAGTATTGTTTTCTTCATGGATAATAAAATTAACTAATGTTAGTTTGACAAAGAGCATTGTAAACAGACATAACAAAAACGAAAAATACACATATATTTCTTTCTTATTCTTATTTTTGCTATATTTTTCATGGAACAAACACATGAGAACAAATAATAGATGCTGATATCAGATGACCCTCTTGTATAGTGAAACATATCGCTGGGAGAAAAAAAATATGATATCGCAACAGTGCCGATACCTCTTTTATCGCCAATAAGGAGATATCACTTTTGAAACTACATTTTTTATTAAAGACAATTAAACTTATAATAATTAAAATGTTTTATTTAAAGACGGTACGCTCAAAAATATGTCGGACGAAAATAGGTTATTTGATGATTCTATAGAATCCCTGCCTCAAAAATGTTCGCTATATCAGTCCGCTCAATAGATGATTTAATAAAACGAAAATTAAAAAATTTTTTTTCAGTTAAATGTACAAAATATTATATGCAAAATCTAAGTTTGTAAATCACAGTCCTAAATTCTTTTAAAATTTTAGAACTTCCTTTAATCGATGCAGATGGTTAATCGTATCGAAACAGAAAAGAACAACAAAAAAAATATCCATGCAAATGAATGGACTGTTGTTGCCATAAAATGTAAGACAATGTACGTTTTTTAGTAGATATTGTATTGTCAGACCTGCTTCGCCACAATGTTTACCATTTCACTCTTGAACTATTTCCCGATATCTACCGCATTTAATATAAACCTGGTCGAACAGCACTCAGTACAGATTAGATCTGACTTCGCATTACGCGACGGCAGATCAGGTTCTGTACAGTTTGTTAGGAGTAATCACTAAAACAAGCGACAAAGACTCTGGTCTGCTTTATGCAGGATCCATGTTTTCAGCTGTTTGACAAGACTTGTAGAAGAGTAAATGTATTACTCAAACAAGGTAAACATATTCTGTCTATTTAAACGGTACTTTTCTCGTTGAGATGACTAAGCAATTTTTTCTACAATATCATAGACATTATTTTATCTTTTTTATTTTTAAATTCTTTTAATTATCATAAATCATTTTCGAAAACGATATTTTATAGCTATTAAATTCAATAATTTTATAATTACACACAGATATAAATATCTTAAAGAAACAAAATCTGAGTAAGACATGGATACATAAAGTTACTAATCTTTAGGAAAAATAAATGCAGTTGCCAAATCACTGAAAACGATATTTGGTGATGCTAAATCGGGCTGAGTCGGAAGACCTGATTAAATAAGGCAACGTTCTGGTATCATGTGCGTGCTGGAGCAGGCTTGAGATTCCAATTTGTGCATATAGATACATTCCTCTCAAATCGGTGCAGCGCTCAGACGTGGATAATTCTAGGTGACAGATCTTACCTCGCATCCATTAAACAACATAACATTTGCACATGAATGATCTTAACCATATTACTCTGAAATTAGAATATATGAATAAACTGAAACTTTTGGCGACCCATTAGATTTACAATATTCAGCATAAACAATTTTTGAGAATAGAATAAGGGATGAAAACGAAATTCCGACATATTTCCTTGACCATCCGCATATACAAATCCACATTAGCCAAAGGTGAATTCACATGAACATTTCTGTAAAAACTCAGTATCTCAAATTCTTGTATCATAAGCCTGGATATTTTAAAATATGATCTAGTCTGTAGCTCTATATACATTAATGTTTGGGTAATAACGTGTTCTGTGTGACTTTTCTCCGATTCATCTTTCTGTTATCGCTGTTACATGCTAAAATCCTATAAATTATCTTTTGTTATTGAACGTTTCGATAAACACTGCTTGCAAATATTAATACAGACATTCATGATCGAAAAGAACGCAATTTTAGGCCACGTGAAAGTAAAACTTTACATTTGCTTTGATTACAGGTTTATGTGGTCTAAAATTTGAGTGTGTATTAGGAATTAATTTGAAACATTAAATCTAAGATGTAGAGCATGACAACTAAATAATTTAAAGTTTAGGTTTTGAGGTATATTTTCTTAAGCCTTGACTTAATCCACAATAGAAAAACATTGCGCACTTAATTTGAGATATATAGAGATAAAAGGCTACAAATAAACGTGCATTTTAACAATTCTAACTGAACAGACAAGTGGTTCCCTGTAGGAATATACATGGGTGGCTCTAGAATAAATTCCAAAATCGAATGGTTTTTAATGCGGTCATTTCATTCATTGAACATACTTAAATGTAGGGTAGCACCCTCGTGTGCGGATGACATAACCCTTTGATGACATCAAATGAAATATTTGAAACATGCCAAGGAGTGCACATCAGTTATCTAAATGCGTAATTAACGTTTTATGAATTGACTTTTTCTGACCTCTAGATAAAAATTGAGCAACCAACAGAGGAAGTGATAAAAAAAGATAGCGAAGTGGGTTTGCAAGCATTTCATTTTAATAAATTCCAGGATAAAAGGGAGAGGGGTACGATAAATTCCACAACTCACTACTTTGTAACGTAGCAGATAACGTATCCCCTAAACCTAAAAAAATATCCACTGAAGAATTTTTTTTTTTGTACAGACATAAAGGATTTTATAAAAGTCCACTGAGGAATACTTTATTTGTACTACCATTACAAATTTTATAACAGTCCATATAGGAAATACTTGTTCTGTAATGTCATAACGGATATTATAACACTTTATTGAGGGAATACTTTATATGTAATGCCATAATGGATTTTTATAACAGCCCATTGAGGGAATACTTTTTCTGTACTGCCATAGCGGATTTTTATAACAACCCATCGAGGGAATACTTTATCTGTACTGCCATAGCGGATTTTTATAACAGCCCATTGAGGGAATACTTTATCTGTACTTCCATAGCGAATTTTTTATAACAGCCCATTTAGGAAATACTTTATCTGTACTGCCATAGTGGATTTTTATAACAGCCCATTCAGGGAATACTTTATTTGTACTGCCATAGTGGATTTTTATAACAGCCCATTGAGGGAATACTTTATTTGTACTGCCATAGCGGATTTTTCTAACAGCCCATTGAGGGAATACTTTATCGGTACTGCCATAGTGGATTTTTATAACAGCCCATTGAGGGAATACTTTATTTGTACTGCCATAGCGGATTTTTCTAACAGCCCATTGAGGGAATACTTTATCGGTACTGCCATAGCGGATTTTTCTAACAGCCCATTGAGGGAATACTTTATCTGTACTGCCATAGCGGATTTTTATAACAGCTCATTGAGTGAATATTTTATCTGTACTTCCATAGCGGATTTTTCTAACAGCCCATTGAGGGAATACTTTATCTGTACTGCCATTGTGGATTTTTATAACAGCCCATTAAGGGAATACTTTATATGTACTGCCATTGCGGATTTTTCTAACAGCCCATTGAGGGAATACTTTATCGGTACTGCCATAGCGGATTTTTCTAACAGCCCATTGAGGGAATACTTTATCAGTACTGCCATAGTGGATTTTTATAACAGCCCATTGAGGGAATACTTTATTTGTACTCCCATTGCTGATTTTTCTAACAGCTCATTGAGGGAATACTTTATCGGTACTGTCATAGCGGATTTTTCTAACAGCCCATTGAGGGAATTCTTTATATGTACTGCCATAGCGGATTTTTCTAACAGCCCATTGAGGGAATTCTTTATGAGCAGTACAATAATGGACCCTACAGCTCTGAGAAACGTAACCAACGAACTGACTCAAAACGGAAAAATACTTGCTGAGAATACAGTGTACAAGAATGCAATATTTTAGAATGGATGCATTAGAAAAATACATGAAATGGTGATAAAGATCCACAGAAAAGATAAGTTAATAGGGTCTCCAATATATAATCTTATGTCATCTGTTCCCCACTTATTTTTACTCTTTTGTTGCAAATAACATTAGTCAGAGGGTTTTAATCTGATCTTAAACTTTTTTATCTTTAGAATTTACTACAACTCAAGTAATGGATTAATTGTAAAAGACATCACTAGCAAATTGTCTATAGTTCTTCTTGCTAAGATATAAATAATAAAGTTGTAGCTGTGACATGTGCAGCCCCCCTCAAAAAACGTCCGTATAACTGTCATGGTGAGACCTTCTTGATAAGCTTTTATCACATAAAAAGATTGGGTTTAAAGTTTATATATCATCGTCGTCGTGATCATCATCGTCGTCGTCATCATCATCATCATCATCATCATCATCATCATCATCATCATCATCATCATCATCATCATCCCCAAGTCTAGCCTGGAAAAGCAATCACATCATGTTAAAGTCAATATCAGGGATCACTTATCAAACATACTTCACTTCTGCCAACAGTCATCCATGATCATAACTATTATCAGATAAAACAAGTGTATATTTCTCTCGTCACATTGTCGTGATTTGGCCTATCTATCCTCCTTTACTGTTCATCTTTTCGATTGTTCTAGATTTATGCAAATATAGAACATTTAATTATTAACAAGTGCACTGTAATTAACTTCTAGGCTGATTTCTTCCGACAATTAGAGCAATTTGATATGTTTGTATCTGAAGCTTTAATGATGGTTTCAAAAATGAATTAATGTAAATTAAATCCACTGATTAGATCCATTCCACTGATCTATTCAGATCTACGAAAAGGCTTTTGTGTTATCGAGTTTCATAACGGTGAGCAAAAGCATGTAAAAAAGAGACAAGGTCTGGCCTTTATGTCTACAACACTAATGCGTTCTTGTGAGACATATATCGCTATTAAAAAAAGAATACAAAAATCGGTTGTATGGTTCGGGTTTTATGTAAAATTCTATACAAACCTTAAATTTTACTCAGTTTTAAAAGATAATACTGTATGTATTATGAATCTACCATATTCATTTCTGCTGAGCAGTCATTAAAATGCGACAAAGTAGATAATGTTTTGAGTTTCGACGTAGACTTAGTTTTATTGTTTAATTTTCTATTTTAGATACAGAAACTGCGCAGATGTAATTGTAGTGTTGGTTTGGTTTTATGAATGTTCTGTTTGCAAGACAATAAAGCAATTTGTATGTGTATAAAAACAATTATATGAAAACAGCGTCCCACAACATTCGGAGTTCAATCTTTTACATCTAATCAGGATTCAAGATTTATTTACAAGAAGAATCTGCAAAATCATAATCTTTTTCTCAAATGCTAAATGATAATATCGTTATCGAGATGCCACATACATTGTTCATCAACCAAAACAGACCAAAACATGATGAAATGAAATGCAGTATAAAATGAGTACTAAAATATTGAACTGAAAGACAAGAGTAACTTAAAAGGTAATAACTATGCATTACACATCAAAATGAACTTCGCAGATTCAATTTGACTGAGCGGATAAAACAAATTTACCCTCACATCATATGATACTTTTCAATTACCGACGAACATCTCTGGCAGATATGCATTAATCTAGGGATACAAATGAGACCAATTTACATCTAGTACTATGTATGCATAGTAATACACCTGTAACGATCCATAAGGGTTGTCTCTCTTGCTGACAACGGTTCAATTACGTGGCTAAATATGCAAAATTACACTGCCTGACACCAGTGTGACACAATGATTAAGGTGATACAGTGCAGCCTATTCTCGTCTATTGTATGCATTAATATTGAAATTGTCATTCATATAGATCATCGAGTCAAATTTTTGTGTATATTTTAATTACGTATTTGTAAATAAACTAGTTCAAAGGATTACAAGCCCCTTACTAGAATAGCAATCACTCGAACCCAACCGCAAATAAATATCAAGAATGATTGAAGGAGAGAGAGGCTGATATAGGGAGACTACTGAAACATCATATACAAATTTAGGAGACATCCCTTCATCATCTGCGACACCAGCTTTCAACAAAATTACAACTTGAATAATTCAAACTGAGAGATGCACTGGACACGAAATTCTGTCCCACGCAGACAGAAATGACATGAAAAACATATGATGCCTTGAAGACACAGGTTAAATTCATCAAAAACATCTATATTTCTGAGTCCTGACGGCATCACACGTCTCCAAGACAAAAAATATACTGCAAATATGAACGGAATACATTAACATCATCAATCATCAGTCACAGGTAGAAATAAACACATTAATTTCTGATATTGTAGCGCTGATTCAAACTCATAAAGCAACTAACCTGCTGTCAAATGGCAATGCACCTGGAGCAGAACGATACCAGTAGCGTCTACAATTCCGAAGGCTTGCACATTGCTTAGAAAAATGACAGAACTCTTCCAATCAATGTGGAATCAAGGACCGATACCCCGGTAGTACATGGGTACATTCAATGCCCACAGACAACCGTCGGTACAGCTCCTTTCTATCAATGGCAGGCAAAATCCCCTCCATAATTCTGCTGATTGCCTTGTTCTTCTCACGGATCAAGAGCGCATGCATATGATTTAGTGTGGCTTCAGGAAGGGAGAAAGAACCAAAGACATGGTTTTTGCAGCTCGACAAATCTAGGAAAATGGCAGGAAAATAACGGCTTGTACAAAATTTTCATTGTCCACACAAAAGCATCTAATTTAGTCAGTCGTGAGGCCTTTGGATAATATAGATAAATTTGGTTGGCCAAGTAATTCAACACAATGAGTCAGAAATGTCATGGATATCATGTTCACTCTTGTCGTGGAAACTGGTTAGTAATCTAAACCATTACTAGTTATCAAAAGACTGGGGCAAAACTGCATGTTGTCCAAAGTCTTCATTAGAATGATATTCTCAACCATGCTTACAGATACCTTCCTCAACTATGACACTTGAATCAACATAAGATACATTACATGGAAAGCTAATCAATCTGAGGTCAAATACGAAATAAACTGAGAAAATAGTTTTTGATCCTTTATACTGACAAGCGTTTCCTAAATGCTTAATCTGAATCTGACTACAACAGAGTATGGACCATTTTCTTCTGCTTATGTCAGGTTTGGTCTAACAATCAGTGTGAAGACGACATGTTTGATGCACTAGCTTGTACGAGGAACGCGTCTTGTAGAGCCACAGTGAATGGACAAACTGATTAGACAGCGAAATTACTTAGGCATTATATTGTCATGTACAGTCCACAACACGGACAAAACCAATGCCATGGTTGTAGTATATTACACGCATGTTTGCTCGATGGCAGAGGTACCGATGTGAAAAACTGAATATCTACAAAAACGTTGTGTTGTGGTGTGCAAATACAACTTAGACGGTATACATGAACCAAGCGAAGGTAGTATACAATTCGTACATTGACATGTCGAGGAAACTGATAAGGATATGATAGCAAGACAATGTCCCAGACACTGAGGTTCTCACTAATGCAGACATTCGAAGCCAACACTCTCTACTGATAAAATCAATTCTGAGATGGCACTCCAAGTCACCTGGATGTCAGGATATAGATTAGCATAGAGTGTATTCTAGGGCGAGCTAAAAGCTCTCCAAGGATGGTCAGAAGAAAAGCTTCAAAGACACGCTCAAGTCAACACTGACCCGCGTCTTAGAAAGATTTCTTACAAGATCGTTCTACCTGGCGTAGTCTGGTCTATTTTGGAGCTATAGAATATGAACTTCGTAAGCTTGGTCAAGGTAAATCTCGGAACTGCAGCACATCCTCAGCTGATCCAGAAACCCCAAGCTGCATCTCCATCCTATCAATACAATTCAGGTCACATACTTTGCCTGATTCACGTGGTCACAGAAACAAAATCATATGTTTGATCCCGTCGAACAGAGGTTAGTTTAGATAACTTTTTGATACGTAATATTGTTCTCAATAAAAATGAGCTTCGTTTCACTTTCTGTCAGGCAAAACGACATTCTCGTAACCAGATGTAATCATCGGAGTTGAAACTGTAGGTATCTTCCCTAGCAGGAATACAAACTTCCCCATGGCCCTGCTAGACTTAATCCATCGTTTATATACGATCATCAACGGTCCATCGCAAGAAGATCAACTTGCTTACCAAAAAACAGTTTATCCAATCTTGATATTATAATGCACAGACACAACCCTGCAAACAAATTGGAAAAAAGTCAGAAGTACCAACTTTAAACCAAACTGTAAAATAAATGCAAGAATTGTAATGATGGTAAGAGTTTCGTTCATTTGAAATGGACAGATTAAACTGACAATAAAATTAATGCAAACGCACTTGCCTGCTCCCTAAGTTCTACAACGGATGAAATTGTTAAGCAGCTATGACAAGTTTATAATGTCAGGAGAGAGGTAACTTTGCATTGCTTGTTTACGAAATAATGACATCCAGCCAGATCATTTAAAGAACAAGTATGATCCATATAAATAAACTTTCAATGTCATAATATCTATTACACAGGCCCATCGAAAACAGTACTTTCTTCAATAAATGCGTCTGTTTTTAAGGAAAAAGTGACCCAAACGCTGGAAAATAATATTTTCCTAAGTTTTCATCTAAAGAAACGTCATCCTCGGTGTACAGTACGGAAATTGCACATAGAAAGAATAACAAGAATAGAACAATAAATACATTCTGGTACAACAAATACCATCCAGGATAACCAAAATGAAAGCGAAAGGGGTAATTTTTTAACCTCTTCAAGCATGCATATAAGATTATGTTTATCGCATGAAGAAAATACTGACCAACCTTGAAGTACACTATAATACCTCAGACATTAAATGTTTGTTTCAGATGAGTTATGAGTACTATAACAAAAATAACATAATTATCTAAACAAGAAATGACTTTTCAAAATGTTTGAAACCTCAGATATAGCCAATACATTATTTGTGGAATAATTTGAAGGTGCTTATTTAATACGTCTCGTCATTTGATTTCTAGGACTGAGTAGATATATAAATCGTGAAATATCAGTTCACTGACTAGATTTCCTTTCCAACTTTCTGTGAAGTAGAGATAGCCCAAGTTCAATCAGGCGAATGAGCATTACTCATAATGAACTTCTGCAATTCTGTTTTCTAGCGACCTTAGAAATATTATTTGTCATATAAAAGTAGCGTTCCACTAAAGCTATAATGATGCTAGGGACTTTCAATTTTTATGGGTTTGTATTTCTTTAATGACGGATATTTACACTTCTACACTGAGGCAGTGATACATGACTTGTTTTTAAACAGATGGATATGGATCTTTCTCAAAGCGACTTGTAAAACAGTGCATTTGTTATGCCCCCACACATGGACGAGTGGTTAAAAGCGCTCGCCTTTACTGATCAGTGCCACCTCACCTATTCTTTCACGAGCATAACGGGCCTGGAACTTAGTGTTATGTGACAAGGGCTCGTAATGAGTAACAAAGAAAAGAGGAAAAGTCAATAAGGTTTATATATTTTAACATAACAATTTATTTCCCTAGACAATGATAAAAAATATATCATTACTGAAAAAGAATCCAGACTCTGAGAAAAATATTCAGTGCAATTAAATACAATGAAACAAAAATTTAATTAAAGGAATTTTAAACCATGCACACAAGCAATTTAATCATATATACGTAACAACAGTGATTCCAATTTTATCAATATTTTGTCAAAGCCAATCCAGGGAGTCGAATTGAATAATGATACAAAAAAATATTGTCAAATATTCGATTTAAAAATCACATTACATTGTTTAAATAAGCTCGGTATCATATATGCATGAACTTGATTTTGTATCGATCCGCAATTTATACGTTTTAAACTGACTGAAACATTGTCGTAAGACAGAAAAAACCGCTAGACGATACCAACAATAATATATGACAATGATTTATTGTTGATTTAGTATCTCAGCGTGTCATTTGGACCAGTATCTGAATTTCGGGGACATCGGCTGAAATACTTTCGGAAATTAACGTACTCCACATTATAACTCGAAGTAAAAACAAATATGATAAACTGATTATATTGACATATGTTATCAACGAGGCTGGCATTATGGAATCTCCTAAGAGTTTTTCCATGTATATTTTTAGCAGTTTTGTGCTTTCTTTTAATATCTTCCACGTAACCATTCAGGCCAAAGATACATCAAAATGCAGATTATATTACAATATCCACCAAATATATATACTATTTTTACAGCAAAAAATGATTTATCTTGCCTTTTGGCTACTATTACGAGTCCTTGTTCTTGCTCTTAAAATAAGTAACAGAAAGGAGCGAAAAACAGCAAGCTTTGTAAAATTTAACAAATAATTTATTTCAAAAGAATAAAAAGTAAACATGAGACAAAATAACTTACAGTCTTGTGAATTAAATCCCAAAACAATCCAAGAACGGCAGGCATAAGCCCTATTAATTTAAAGCCCGAATAAAATTCAGTACAAGTCTTGAACAAATTCCAAAACTAGGCGATGGCGTGTATGTTATAGCTCCTAGTGTGTCATTGTGCCAACAGTCTTTTGTTGAATTACAGAAATGTAATTCCAGGTTTAAATATGCACAATAAATTCCAGTTAATGTCTTGATCCAAGAATTTAATCAGAACACGTTTGTAATTCCATAGAAAAATAATCACTTGAATTTAATAATTTGAAGAAATTAAATTCGTCCCAACTGGACACACAATAATACAATTTGAAAGTGCTAGATATTAAATCACTAATGATAAAATCCTCTCAGTTTCTGTTAATTTAAATACCCAGATTTATGTTCAATTCATATGAAACACTGTGCTTACATAAATATTTGCCGATCCACTTTACCATAAGCATCCATTGAATTTTATCTTCTCTTCAGCAGCAAGCATTTTCCCTATATGGTACAAACGTAATTTCTCAATTGTAGTAGTATATGTCCCCCCAAACCCCCATAAGTTTATGTGATTGAGAAGGTAGAAATTTCGACAGTACTTTCAGTAGCGTTGTTCTTTTGGCTACCATTGCATATATGTATATTCCAGGTGAGAAGTCATTGGTCGGTATTTTTTTTAAGCGGTAAGAAACATATCCAGGTCTTAGCTAATCAGTAAGAAGAATACTGGACAAATGTTTACCAATCAGAATCACATAAAGTGATGTATCAAAATGTTATCATAACATTAAACTGCATACACTATGTAAAGTATACCGACTATGTGAGATATATATGTATGAATGATATGCTTGCAATGGAATAAAGCCTTATGTTAAACACAGTGTTGCAACACATGTATTTATCGGTAATATAATTTGCAAAAGAATAAAATCTCAGCGGGAAAGCAGATATTCAAAACCATAGTTGCCTGAGACAAGGGGTATAACCTTTGCACTATATAATAATGTTAAGCATCTTGAATTAATAAACATTTATTCGTGAGATTTTCTATATCTGCAGAAGGTATTATATCATTATTTTTCTTATGTTTGCACTGCATATAATGTTTTCTTTGCTCAAGCAGTTAACATGCTATAACAAGAAAAATGTATAAACAAAACTAACACATTCAGCTTCAGTAAAGTTTAGTCATCTGAGTTAGACATTGCTATTGGTGTACAGCTGTTTTGCATATTTTTTTTCAAAGCGATAATGTATAAATATTTTCCTCAAATATTTCGGTTTTATTACTCTATATTGTTCAGGTGTTTTCCATCGCTAGATTTTTCTATCAAGCTGTCCATTTGAATACTTAATGTATCTAAAGCTATTCATAAACTTATATCATTTTAACTGTTATTTATTTTCTGTACCTTCAAACAAAGACCTTGCATCTATGAAATACCTGCTGAATGAAATACATTTCTCGTCGTTATTTGAAATGAATTTTGCTTCTTCATCTTTATAAGTTTTTATCAATATTCTAATGAACATAAAAGTTATGCTATCAACGGATACTATTTTAGTAATCTTTACCTTTATCGGATCCGCTCCAGTGGTTATGGGGCGCCCGCAAAATTAGTTTCAGGGGCTGCGGCAAACTTTGTAGTTAGCAGCTTATATGTTTTGAGGATTTAGGCAAAAACATGTTTAGAGCTGAAATCGGAGGAGTGGGGGCTTGCCCATATGCGCCCGTGGATGTGCGTAAAATAAAAAAAACAAGAAAGCTCTTAATTGTCAAGACCAACGTTTTCTCCGCCAGTTCCATTCCAGACCGATTTTGCTTAGCCTACAGGTTTTTGATGTGATTACGTCACCTTCCAACCAGATCGTTCCTTATCGTTCTAAACATTAAAATATTTATTGACAGTTTTTGTTTGTGTTTTCCAACAGTGCTTTTGTGCACAAATCACTTTTCATCTTTCTTCATTCCGATTTTTAAAAGCGAGATAGATTATAATTATTGCCTAAACCGAAAAAAGGTACAATGAAACGAAAGTCATAAACAAAGAAGTTATGATCTTGGGAGCATTATCTATAGGACAGTCTGCTTCTGGCTGACAACGCCTTCAAATAGTATGTGCAATTCAGAACATTTACGCTTGTTAAAGCAAAATGATTTTGTTTTGAAAAAAGCTTAGATATTGCTGTACCTTTTATCACAAAGTTGAATATAAAATCCTCTACAGTCCATTGTATTTTGACTGCAGAATGAAGAGATTGCTGTGTCTATAATGGAGGCTCTCAAACTCTGCTAAGTCAACCTCTGGTGATCCGAAAGCTGCATTCAGGTGATTATCAGAGAGGATCAGGAACAATCGAGAATCTAGACATTGCTTGAAAACAGTTTCATCTATCGCATTAGAAAGGAAAGACAAGTAATTTTAAAATTGGAGTTATCTGATTTAATTTTAAAACAAAACAAATAATAATTCAGTTTTCCTTTATATATATATCACTCTAACGCAAAACGCTCTACAATAGTTAGCTAACGATACAATTAACATTAGGAAAGATCATTAAGTTGTCCGTCATAAACCTCATCATTGTGCAAGTGGTTCTAGAGAAAAAAAGACTAAGATGTACTCGGTTCACACAATGTACACTGCATCACCTGTTTTAGTATTATACAGTTTATAACAGTTAATCTACTAACGCACAAAGTTAAGTTATGGTGTTCAATTCAGAGATTTGTGCTAAACTATGCAGAACACACGGACATCAGTGCCGTCAGGCAAGATTATCTAATGAACAAAAATTAAAGCCTTGTTTGTGCTGGCCAGAATTTTATTTATTTATTTTTTTTTTTTTTTTTTTTGCTATTTGAATATTCTTGTATCATACAGGAGTGATGTTCAAAAACTTTGGATATACTGTTTGGCGGAAATACAAACTATTTTTAGAAACAAATAAGATATACTAGCTAGAAATCTCTTTGCCACGTGCCTCCTTGGGAGTTGTTACTAACCCAGGCGAGGACGGACAATTAAAAGGTTAAAAAGTTTTAAGTCCTCAAGTTAACAAAGCCGACGGTCTAGATGTATAACATATAAAAATAAAAAGTTGAAAGTTATAACAATTTTAAAAAACTATATCACGATATTCAACAATTACAGGACAATTTTTCAAAGCAATTACTTCCAGCCAATACAAGACCTATCCAAATTGCCAATTATATCATCACTCGAAATTAAAGCTGAGAGTGTTTTATTCCTGCGTCCCTTGTATTATCACGCATCTAACTTCTGCTTGTATTCCTTTAGATTCTTGCTGTACAGTTTTTTCCGTTCTCTAATCTCTCTTTATCATTATTTCCGATACCCTTGTTTCCGTTATTCGGCCTCTTTCTCTGAACTTCAGGTACCCTTGTTTCCGTCTCCGGGCCTATTCGCCTTCGCACAACTACCTAATTCCACTTGCTCTTTCTCATTAATCTTTGGATGGCGTCCTATTGCCATCAAAACACTTTGTTCCAAATCTCGTTTAAAGTTTTAGAATACCTTTCCCGCCCTTTAAACGAGCGCACAGCTTCGGCACTCGAAGCGCAGTCTAGTGTCTTCACCTTCCTATGATCTTCTCTCGTCTATGTCCAGACATACACTGGTCCGTTCACAATGAATGTGACAGAATAATGTCTATCTGCGTGAGAAACCCATTCCAAAATCTGACTTAGTTCTGATTTGATACCGCTGGTCCGTCTGGTGTAGTATCACAGATGTGTTAGAATTTCTGGTTTTACGGTCTCTGAGTCTAAGCCGACCGATGATATCACTGCTGATTGCAAAACAAACATAGTTTCTCACCACTGTGGCAAGGTTCTCTATGAAGTAACCGCGAATTGCCAATCCACTGACAGGTAATTTCTTTGTTTCATAATCGGCCTAAAGTCTTAATATTACAAAACACGTATAGACATTACCGACAAAAACTTTGAATTACGAATTCTATCAAAAGACACGTATAAAATGAAGCTGGAATTGTTTGCAAATTTTCTCACACAACGTGACACCCTTGTTTTGAACTACTGTACTACTCAACTGAAACATTGTTTTTACAATGACTCTATGTATGAAAACATTATATTTGTGGATCATTTAATTTTAATTGCTCTGTTACGTCTAGGCTCGAGAAAATGTAACAAAAGAAAGAGAGAAGCCAACAAGCTTTGTGAATTTTAACAAAAATAATTTATTTCAATAGAAAACAGTGTAAAAATAGAAAACAGGACTTAACGGTTTGTGAATATATTCCAAAATTTAATCCGAGAATTGAAAAATATAAGTCCTATCACTAAATGTCCTTAATGAATCCAACTTAGAATCTCGGCGAAGTTCAAAGATTGCGGACGATGACGTAAGATGAATGCAGTAGTGACGAGTCAAAAGTTCCACGTTGAATTGTATGTATCAGGAAGAACTGACAAAGTTCTTTGATGAATATGCCGGCATTAAAACTTAATAATTTCCACTAAATGTCTTGTCCAAAAACTTGATGAAGAGCAGCACTTGTAAACGTTTCCCAGAGAATTAATTATTAAATCCGAAGAATAGAAAAACTCCAAAGACAATCTGATCTAGTATCAACAAAATTACCTCTAAACTGTCAAGGTAATATTTCACTACTGAACTAGAAAACGGTGATATTGAATATTAAACCTCACTTAAACGTTATTTATACACTTGTGATGGGTCACATGATCACTTACTACAAGATATTTGAAACGCTGATAACACATGGTGATCACGCAGTTGAGGTATGACCTTGATACTGACCATTTTAACTAAGTCTGAACTACGGTCAGCTAAAAATAATGCTAATGCAATACCTTTTGCGTTCTACAAAAATTGCTTGAAAAATATTGAATCCCGTGAAAATAATCATTCCAAAAAATGTGATTAAACCAAAATAATATAAAAAGAATTTTGAAACTAACACACAAGGAATTTAACTACATATGCCTAACACTTCCCTCATACAGAAAAAATATATTTAATAAAGCTTTTGTTTAACCATACGTCAATTATGCACGAGGTAAAAAAAAATTCATACGAATATTCTTATGAACTCCTTAAAATGTTCATGAAACAATAGTTCTATAAACGGGAATGTGCATCTGCAATCAAATTGTCTTTTCCTTAATATGCACGATGTCAAGATTATATTCTTGCAAAAAGAAACTCCACCTGAGTAATTTTTTTTTATTCTTCATCTTGTCGATGAAAGTAACGGGATTGTGATCACTCAACTCAACAAGCTGAGAAAGAATTGAGCTTATATAAACTTCAGAAAGCTGTTATGCCAATATTAAAGAACAATATTTCTTCTCGATTGTTGAAAAATTTCTTTTTTGCTTGTTTAATTTCTCTGAAAAATAGCACACTGGATGTTTATATCTATTTTTTTAAAATACCTGCTTCAACCCCAACATCACTCGGATCAACAAATAATTCAAATGGCTTACTGAAATTTGGAGCTGTAAGAACTAGTGTATTATTTTAGTATGGCTATTAACCTATAGAAAGCCTCCTAACATTTCTCAATGTAAAGAAACTTGTTTTGCTTACTTAACAAGTTTTCCAGAAGTTTAGCAATGTTGGAAAATTTTAACAAATTTGTTATAGTAGCAGGCCATACCCAAAAATTCATCAGTTGCTATTTACATACAGGCAGAGGGAAATCAAAGACAGCCTTGATCTTAGCGTCTATAGGTTTTACTTGACCATGTGTCACAATATGTCCTTGAAAGCCACACATGCACGTAAAAACTCTCTTTTAGATACATTGATCGTCAAATTTGCATCAGTAAGTCTGCAGAAGAATTTTCGTTTCTTAGCAAGATGCTCTTCATCGACGTAAGCATCACAATTATCAAGACTGGAAGTAATCATATTCATCAAGCGTTGAAAAATAATTATGGAACCTTTCATCCCGAACGGCATTACTTTATATTGATAAAGTCCATCTGGAGGCACTAATGACGAAATTTCTTTTGTTCTTTCCGTTAGTGGAATTTGCCAAAATCCTTTTAGAAGGTCAAATCTGGTGACGTACTTGGCATTTTCAATTTTCTCAATACAGCTTTTGATTCTTCGAAATGGAAATGAATCTGTTTTGTTACACTGTCCACCTTCGTATAATATATGCACATACGGAAAGTCTTATCTTTTTGAGAACAAGTATACAAGGTAATATCCAGTCACTTTTACTGGACTCTATTAAATCGTTCTCCAGCAAATACGGAATTTCCTTTTTCAAGTATTCCTGGTTGAGTGGGTTCATCCAGTACGGGTGTTGTGTTACAAATGTTGAATCTATAATTTCAGCTGCATGAAAAATTTTGTTTATCCTTCTAGGAATATCTGGAAACAAGTGCTCATATTTGAATAATAACTGTTTCAGTTCTTTCCTTTCTTATTGCTATAAAAACACGTTTCTCGTCCAGATATTTTTATAATTTCCGAATTCCGACAATTTGTTGCTCTAAGATCCATAGTGTCCAACTGAATTCCTTCACCTAAATCCTCAGTTTGTTTAGACAGGTAAAACTAAATTAATTGCAGTATTTATTTGGCTATCCTTTTCAATATAATAGTACCCCATTAATTTATTTAGATCAGAGTACTGTTATTATATTTTAACTCATTTATTTTATTTTTACTTTGTAAGGGCCGTAAAATCTAATTTGAAGAAACTTTTCACCATTGTGCAAGACAGCATGAACTCCATTGCAAGACTCAAAAGTTCTCTTCATTAAAGTTCTGTGAAAATATGATTTGAATTGCTTAATGCCAACTTCAAACATAACTAGCTGAAAAATAAATTCCAGACGCCAAATTTGACTTTTGTCCGGATTGGACAGATTTGGAAAGGTCAAATTGTGGAAAAAGCATTATCAAAGCTTTTACTATGTTTTTGGTTTAATATTCTTCAAAAGAACAGCTTCAGGGAATCTTGTTGACGCATACATAATGGTCAACAAATATTGGTTGCCTGAATTGGTCTTAGGTAAGGGACCAACGCAATCTACCATTATTCTGCTAAATGGTTCTTCAGATGCAGGAAAATGTCTTAGATGAGCCTTATGTATTTTCTACTTGGGATTTCCTACCATATGACAGGTATGACAAGAGCTACTAAATTTACAAACATCACTTTTGATTTTTGGGCAATAAAAGTGAGTTAAAATCTTGTGACAAGTTTTATTTATCCCTAAATGACCAGTCAGGGGAGTTTCATGGGCCAAACTAAGCATTTCCTGCCGGTAAGATTTTGGAAATACCATCTGATAGTTAACTGACCACACGTTACTAATAGGTACCTTGGAGGTCACCATTTTCTCATAAAAATACCATTTTAAATAAAATAACAGACGGGTACTTCGGTGAGTTTGGTTTCACCAATGGACATCTGAAACAAACAGGATATTACATGATCTTTTTCCTGTTTGACGATATGTGACTGCCGTTTCTCACCCTGATTAGATAAAAAAAATGAGCATTTAAAAAAAGACCACAGTGATCATTATATTTTGATTTGTCTATATTAATAGTGAGCATGACCTCATCAATAGCTTGATCAATACATGTGTCAGGTAAAGGATTATTTTCCTTATCAAAATTATTGACAAGTTCATTCTTTGCTATAGATCTTGTAACAGCACAAGCTGAATTAAATCAGGGTATCTTTATTAACAGGATCAACTTTCCTATCCCAAGAAGGTTTGTCAGTTAAAAGTGGATCAACAACAACCTTGTCTCCAGCTTGGTCGTTGCAAAGTAACAAATGAATGCCCACAACGGGTAAATAATACAATATAACGACTGTCACATGTCCTGAAACTAAGGCTGGTGACAAAAACTACAAAATGGAAAGGAACATTACAAAACCAGGACTAAAAAGAAAATTCTTTTGGATTAGAAAGAAAATTCTTCTCTTTTGATGACATTGTTAATGAAAGCCTGTTGTTTTTCTAAAGATTTCAAAAATGTATAATAGTACTTATGATTTAAAAACAATTGTAATTTAAAATTTAAAAATATTTTAAGAAATATTTTAGAAAAAATTCATATATCCTTGCAAGCCCATAATTTTCTCTTGTTATGTTTAACTCGTACAAATGTAACAAAGGAAAAGAGTGAAGCTAAGAAGTTTTATAAATTTTCACACAGATAATTTATTTCCCTAGAAAACAATGTGAAAATAGAAAACAGGACTTACGGCTTGTGAATATAATCTAAACATTAATCCTAGAATTGAACAATAAAAGTCTTATCACTAAAATGTTCTAGATAACTCCAACCTAGAATCCCGGAGAAGTTCAAAGATGGCGGACGATGAAGTCAGATGAATGCAATATTGACCTATCAAACGTTTTTCATATTGAATTTTATGTATTACGAAAGAATTGTCAAAATTTCTACGATGAATTTTATGAATCACGAAAGAATATTCCGGCATTAGAACTCTGAATAATTTACACTAAATGTTTTGTCCAAGAATTTAATGAAGAGCAGCACTTGTAAACTTTTCTCAGAGAATTTATTAAATCCGAAGAATAGAAAAATTAAACTAGAAAACGGTGATATTAAATATCAGACCTCACTGAAACGTCATTTCGACACTTATGATAGGTTACATGGTCACTTACTACAAGATATTTAAAACGTTGATAACGCGGGGTGACCAGGCAGTTGAGGTATGACCTTGATCTGACCCATAATTTTAACTCCGTATTTACCAAGTGTCTGAACTAAGGTCAGCTAAAAAAGAATGCTAATGTAATACTTTTTACGTTCTATACATACAGACAATACTTGAAAAATATTGAACCCAGTGAAAATAATCATTCCAATAAAATGTAATGAAACAAAAATAAAATAAAAATCATTTTAAAACTAACACACACGCAATTTAATTACATATACGTAACATCTTTCAGGTGGTATAGAAATAACACTAATTAATTTGGAAATTAAATAATTCAGCAGAACACTCGAACCGCATTAATTGTTATCCAGTCTTGAATGTTTTCCTTAGAAAAAACGATTTAATTGACATTTGTCATTTGCGAATCTGATATGAATCGTCTTACAATGAATATATGACGAGAGTCGGTTGGCTTAAATGAGTTCATTTGCTTACGTTAGACATTGGCGATTTCCTAGAGTTCTAAACGTTATTTCCACATTACATTTCACGGAGATAATAATTAATGTGTGTAGGAACATTTAGATAAGAAATATTTCATTGTATCAACCTTAGCGATATTCAGGCATGTCAAATAACAGCTCACCAGCATGTGTCAGCAACTGAAAAGAACAACTGTACCAAATACACAGATTAATGTATATATGGATTTCATATGTTCTGATCGTTCCAAGGTGACTCCATTCTCTTTTATTGACATATTTGAAATCTTAAAGACCTAGTCGTGCTTGTAGAGATAAATGTAATCAAAATGTGCCACCGAAATGCTGGAGCAAAGCAGCTTAAAAATGGCGATCCTTTTGACAGTCAATAATCTTTCTGATGCGTCAGGATATTAATTATTTCCATTTTAAAAGCTAATGGTTCTTACTTCAACTAATGTGATTGGATTATACAAGAACTCTTACCTAATGCTTTTTTACGAATATTGGATATAAAATATTTACCTAGGCGATAGTTAAAAGACCTGAAACACGGCATCTTTAATACTTTAAAAGTTACTTTTGTATAAGAGATATAATATTTACTCAGAAAATGTATTGGCCCACGAAGATTTTTATGTTGATCAGACAAGCCAGGTGGTAAGATCAGAGAACACAAGAGTTGGGTACAAATATATATTTAATATATGAAATTATCATGTAAGAAGAACCTTTAAGCGCGTATAAAAGATGAATTACCTCTTGACTGCATACACTATTTCAAATGTATTTAAGAAGTTTTGTTGAAGTTTTTATTGTGATGAAATCCGACATATCTTACACGCATGTGTTAGGCGTATAATGGAAGAATATTCTCTTTGATATTTTTGAAGTTGATTTTTAGAAAGATATAATTGTTGAACAAAAATGACAAACTCGATATGTAACTTAAGACAAAATATCATGTAATCTAAACAATACTCTGCAAGATCATAATGTGAGAAACAAATTAAGATGTTTTTTTTATCTAGCATATGAAGCGTCTGATGATAATGGTATTGTTGGTAAAGATATGGAAAGTGCAAAGTATTAAAAGAAAACATACTGTTCTAAATGTGTACACCTAGCAATCTTTTTGTTTCTGAAAAGAAAGGTTGAGGAATTACTCTAAGCCAAGGGCAGATTTCTCACATTTTTAGCACAGATCAAGACATTTTTCATACGAATTTACGATATTATTACTTTACTTCATCGTTGATTCCTGCAGAGCTTTTGTTTTCGCCTTTATTTGGCACAACTTTCTTTCTTATGTGGTACACCGAATCGTTTGATTTTATTTCATAACTCGTCAATCTTGATTATTGATAATTAATTAGTATCCAATACTCATATATTGATAGAAAAATCGTGGACACCCACGTACACGTACAGTACGTTGAACTTACCTGTTGCCTCAGCTGCATTTGTATGAAACTGTTGGTTTTGTTTCTTTTTGTTTTACTTTTTTGTTTTTTGTTTTGGTTTTCTTTGTGTCTCCTGACAACGTCCTCGCATCTCCCCCCCCCCATGACATTGCTTGCCATACGCGATCGATAATATTTAACAATATTAACTTGTTAATTTTTAATTTAATATTTTGTTTAATTTTATTTTTTTATTTTCTATATCTTATGGCCTTTGACCTTCATTTCAAAATGTTTGCAAATGAAAATCTGCTCTCTTGTTTTTGTCTCTCCATGTTGACGACATAATCTTTGATTTTGTGCACCCATCCATTTTTGGGGACAGAACTCCCTCCTTTCTTGCATTAAACTTACCATAGATCATGTTTCGAACGAGTTAACTAAGCACTTGGCAATAACCCCATCTGGAGTTATGGATGTAAGTCGAGTGTCGGTGATGTGAAGTTTCAGATATTAATGTTCATCTGCAATTCACATCACTTGTAAGTTGAATCAGTATCCACCCAAATCGTTTGACACCAATTTGATGTTATATGAATAAAATAATAAATAAATAAATCAAATGTATTTTCCATTTCTAGCGTAATTTCTCCTTAGGTTCATTATCTCTTCTTTATATATGTTCCGTTGTTAATTTTAATTTCCTTTTCGTGTGTCTAGACATTCTTCTAAATAATTTATGTTGAATTTACTTTTCAAACATAACTAAATTGCTGTAAATTCTAATGATCTTACTCTCTACATTCCAATGTATCATTTTCAGCTATTACTGTTTTAAAATAGGATGGCACGGTTAATCAGATCTTATCATGTATGCCCAGTCTTTATATCATTTAAAATTGTTTATTCTCACATTATTAAGTTTGCTCGATGGTTTTCATGGTTGCATAAATCACACACCTCCAACTTAACACATATTACTATAAATTAATATCGTAACTTATATCTATCCAAGTATGTCAATATCCATTCTTTTAAGTTTGAACTTGTTCGTATTTCGTGGGAGTAATAACTTTGATATTCCTGTCAGTCTGAGTTCAATTGCAATTGCTGTGCAAAACGTGATGTCGTTCTGGCTGCTGTACAAATATGCAAAGTAAAATACTAGTATTGTACCTCATATATTGTATATTGTAACCTGAGTGTAGTAAGGAATGTGACATTGCCATATTCAATAGTTTCATAGTTTCTTTAGGAAGCACCATTCTATTCAATAATATGATGAATGGTATTGGCCTCGAGAATACAATCAATACCTAGCTATTAGATAGTTTTTATCCCAGATTTTTTATTATTTGTATTTTTATTTGATTTTAAAGTTGCAACAATCATGTCCAATAAAAGAACTAAAAGGGATGTTTCGTTTTTATAGTCCACAGTTTAAGTTGGTATGTATACTTGCGACATTTTACCCTAAGCCTTATTTTCAGTCAAAGAGATTATATTTGCATACTTGTACAGCAGCCGATTATCTGCTTTAGAAAAATTTGTATATTGTTGCTAATGCTGTGTCTGAATGAAATCTATCTTTGTCTGTCAATGAACTGTCCGGATGTAGGTGAAACGTTTGCTCGAAAGTATGAATACTCGAGTACAGATGTTGGCCGGAAGTAACATGGAGGGTTTAAATTATTTGAACAATTTATTTACTCTGCTTACAGAGGGACATTTATCAGCATCAAAATATATACCATTTTAAGCTATAGAACCTTATTTTTCGTTCAAACGTTTCATATTACCCACAGCTGAGGTACAAAGCATATCTTTTCACCTAAGACAAAATTTCGCAACAATGCGTCAATCAATCAGTGATATAATCTGAAGGGTAATACACGAGATAAAGGAGAAGAACTAAATAGGTCTGCTCAAGGACACAAAACGGAATATTCTATATTATCTGTACTAATTCCACTACATAGTAAATGTGAAAAAAGTAATTACTTTACTGCAGTTGTTGCAACTTATTCTCCTAACATTGATATTTATATGATATGCCATTTAAAAACAAATCATAATGTAAATATTGATATGTAAATTTTACTATTTTAGACTTATTTTCCCATGCAAATACTAGAAGCTACAGCAATATATAATGATCGATTAATTACGAATGCTTAGTCCATCTGTCATTTTTTTTAAATTGCTTCAAATGAAATTTCAATTTTGTTCTATCTAGGACGTTTGTAGCATACTTGCTCGGCATGAACTGAAGAAAATTAAGAAGATATGATGTCTTACATGTTTTGTTTTCTTTTAAGCATTTAACGTCTCTGTTACTTTGCTTACAGATTGTCAAAATGCTGGTGACTGTTGTTGCTTTATTTGCCATGTGCTGGTTGCCGTTACATACTTTCTTCCTGGTGTATCACTTTAACCCCGGATTGAAAAGTGACCACCTCAACACCGCCTATATCTTCGTGCACTGGATAGCCATGTCTAATTGCTTTGTTAATCCAATTATTTATGGATCTCTTAATGATAATTTTAGGGTATGTATGTAGGTCACTAAATAAGATTAAATTTCTCTACAGTAATTAATATAGTTAGTCAATTTCTTTATATTTAATGATTTATACGCAATCTCATCGAGTCAAATACTTTATCGCATTGCATAAATTTGGTTTTAACGATTGTCTTTTTGCTTTTTTCTTTTGTATAATATTCTATCAGATGATTAAAAATGATTGCATTCAATTTATTAATTACAAAATTTCATTTATTGGTGGGCTACATTTAAACCTTCAAGTGATGCCAGTTAGTTAATAAAACCAATTATTTTATATTTTTCGATCAATTCTTTAATAAATGCCTAATTAAAAACTTTTAAAACTTTTAAACTAAACATCTGCTTTTTACATTAAAATCGTAATTTCTTATCCAATTTTTCAAATGTATTAACCAATTCATGTTCGAATGTTCAATATGATTGCGATTATGTTTAAAGGAAATAAAAAATATACATCTATAACAGGTGCATAATTTGTAATAATTTTGTCATTACTGTAAATACTAAATATAGATATATATATATATATATATATATATATATATATATATATATATATATATATATATATATATATATATATATATATGTATATATATATATATATATATATATATATATATATATATATATATATATATATATATATATATATATATATATATATATATATATAAGTAGAAAACATATCTTTTTATTATTGTTAACTGATCAGAAGAATATAAAGGCTGTACACCAACGTTCTGGATAACCGACAGTTCTAACGAACCAAAATATCAGTAACAGTCGAATGATGAATATAAATGTCAGCTGAATGGCGTCTAAATCTAATATAAAATGTAGTTTAGTTCTTTGATCACAAAATAAAAGTATTACATAGACAATTTCAACTGTTCATTGCACCATGACAGCGTCAAATGAATTTTACGCGAATATGGTTATAACTCAGATAAAAACATTACATTACGATTTCCATATTTCAGAACGATCTGTTGGGCTAAACTATGAAGCTTGTGGTGATGCCCAGTGATATGGATAGTGTAGTAAGCTGTAATACAAAAATTTTAAAAACAACCAGATTTATTTAAACTATGAATAAATACTCTTTCTGTAAATTTAACATTTTTAGGAAGCTTTTTTTTTGTTATTGAACAATAAAAAGATAGATTTTTTAGAAATTTTAATATTCTTTATACAAAAACCTCCAGGGTGTGAATGCCCGCTTTTCTAAAGTATATGTTTTCGCAGTTGCTGTTATGGGTTTATTGTCATTTTTGAGCACATGATAGGCTTCATATGGGGGCCAGTATGTTAGCTGGAGCAAGAATCCAGGACAATCCCGGGACGAATCTCCGACCCACGGAAAGTTCAAGTCTATGTGCTTTACAATCATGAGTAAATCATATTTTTCATCATGAATGGGGATTTATTAACAGTTCTTGATCGGGATAAGTAATTTCCAAAGCGTTCATAATGCGGTGAGAATGATATCCAGAAAAAGTATGAATAAATAGTGGAATATATTTTTGATATTTTCAATTTGAAATTCATTGTATATATGTTTGAACTAAATAATTTTCATTAACCATAATCTTTTCACTCTTAGTTGGCTTCGTCAAAGTCTTTTTCACATAAATCTCATACAATAGTAAAATTATAATCCTTTTCAGTCATATTAGCAGCGTTAGTTGGTCATAGTTCCTTATAAACAGTTTTGCGACTGATCCTAAATATTCATAAAATATATCTAGATAGTCTTTTCCTCTGTAAACTGTTTTTCATACACCTTGTAACAAAATTTTAGATAAAAGCTACATTCTGTTAGCATATGTTTTGCTGTTTCATTATCCATGAAGTATTGCACTCGTAATTATGCAAGAAACTTAAGCAATGGTTTCCTACTTCCTTCTTGCCCCAAATATACATGAATAAGAATTGAATTGATGAAAAATATTGTCAAAACCCAACCCAATTTTGTAGAATACCATACATAGTAATGTATTGTAAGATTGATGCTGAAATCATTGTTCTTTTCAATTGATTCATCAGACACACATAAATTCATACATGCAATCACATAAAGGATACAGCAATAAATAAGTCAGCCATTAGTTAATAAATGGATAATTCTCCTTTTTATTGTACTATTTTAACAGGCTGATCTAAAGTCGATCCTGCTTAAATTCTGTCCATCGTTTGTAAAGACCAGTCGACGCCGGAAGGGGGCCCTGAATAAAAGGAGCACCGTGGACCCCAAGAAGGACTGTCCTTTTCCCGAGCGTGGGGATTTCATAACAAAAGAACTTCTGTCACCCAATAAAATCTACAATACATCAAGGAGCAATGGCTCACTCAACATCATGGACACGTCAGACTGTATTGGAAATGCACCATCTAATACACTTGTATCATTCTGTCTCCACACATAAGGAAAATTGAGATAAATGCATGACCTCTTTGGTCTCTATTAAATTAGGCAAAGTACTTGTTACATAAGTATTTGACAAATCACTTGTCCCTGAATGCAGAATTGTGGGGTGTAAAGCCTTATGCTAGATTAGATTCATTTGGAAGTAGGAAACTATCGAGAAAGGGCTTTTTACAAACAGTATATCTAAACAAAAATGATACAGGCTTTTGGTTGTTTGTTTTGGGATTTTTTTTTTCGTTTGGAAATTGTATTTCTATAGTTCGCAAATATGTCATTACCTCTTATATCTGTATATTACTGGTGCTATGACAAGGATCACTTTTCACTTTAGTTAATGCTCAGTCTTTTGGGTGACCTTAGTTTTGACTTCGATTACAATATAAACAGAGTGTTACTCAGCTGAATAACAGAAAGATAATGGACACAGAAGTCTGAATAGTTAGGAATTGCGTATGAACTATCTTAAGATGGCGGACAGGAGGCATCATATTTGTCCCCATTTGTTAACAAGAAAACTTTCGAGGTTATCGGATGCTTGATCAGAACGAGAAAACATACTTCAGTTCCCTGTCTCAAACAAGTACGCTACATCGCAGGCTTTCTTACGTCTCTTACGAGATTCGTTGTAGCTAAACATGCAGCGCGATTGTGAAAGTATATTTGATTAAAATGTCGACAAAATAGTGGTTGTTTTACAAACATAATTCCAGGAACAAGAGATATTCCTGTTACTGACAAAAGTCAACCAGTCACTGCCAATAAATTAAGATATCCTCACAGGTCAAATTGTCCAATTGTTCGAATGGTGTCTACAATAAACACTATAGGTAATACGTCTATCCAAAAAAAATTTCAATATTAATCATCTCATCAGTATGTACGATAAAGAGACATAAATATCATCTTCCCGTTGGCGTAATGGACAGTTTTTAGAGTATGGGTGAAAAATATGAAAAGCATAACATATCTGCTACATTAGTTGCTGTACTTAAATTTAATTTTGGCATGCCCAAAGCTTAAATGATAACGTATTATCTCATCAAGCTAGCTACAAATAAAACTGCATTATCAATCATTCCTATTCAGAATTTGCTCATTACTTATCAAACCAATACAAATGGTCAGATTTCACTATGTATCTCATTTATCTTCGCTACCATGGCAATAATATACTTATTTCCTAGCCTTGGAAATCGTTGATCAAATTGCACTGCTAGTAACCCCTGCTACTGCTTTTAATCTTCCTTCCAAAGTTTCGAACTTTGTGCACAGGGTTAAATAATTTTTTTTTTTAAAAAAAGTAAAAAAAAGAAACAAATAAACGTTTTTCCCCATGGTTATCTTTACCATTAAAACCGCGTATGTATATCTTAGAGAGGATTCAAAAATCCGAAACTTTCATTATTTAAATATCCGAATGACTGGCAAATAATTTTGGTTTTAGGTACTTAGGTTTTGCTTCCTCTGTCCCTTTTTCAAACGGTTACATGTCTTGCAAAGTTAGTTTTAATTTCCAAACTTAGGTTTTAATAACTTCTTTCTTCATAAAAACTAAATCCTTTTATCTTTGCAATGATACATTTTAAATGTATTTTAGGCGAATACCTATGTTAAAACCTCCTGAGGTCTTGTGGTTAGAGCATCTACATCGGACACAGAGGTCGCATGTTCAAATCCCGGCCCATTCGTACAAAAAGACATCAAAATAGTACTAACAGCTGTCTCTCTTGACGCTCATCATTAAGAGGTTAGTGTTAGGACTGGTCGGCCTGGTGTCAGGATAATATTACTAGGTGGGACATTAATCGACATGTCTGCGGCATGATGTCCACTGCTATAAACTGCCACACTGCAGTTATTGTAGCGATATGACTGAACAATTGTTAAAGCTAGATTTAATATCCAAATCTCACATGCACGCAGGCAAACACACACGCGCGCTCGCACGTATTAGCAAATTGTGGCTAACATTGTATTAAGTCACAAACAGTAACAATGAACAATGCGCTGGTTGAAAGATCTCTCTCTCTCTCTCTCTCTCTCTCTCTCTCTCTCTCTCTCTCTCTCTCTCTCTCTCTCTCTCTCTCTCTCTCTCTCTCTCTCTCTCTCTCCGAGTTATAAATCGTAAACTTTAAACGTTTCATAATGAGTAATGACTATCAAGCCTTATTTCAGCAGCCAATTCAAGAACTTAAAATATGGCCTCTAACAAAAATTGACTATCTGACAGAGGCTTGTATCTATAATAATTTTGGGTAATAGGTCTAAAACCAAAGTCTTTGTCAGGCTGTGGTTGCTTTAAATTGGTTTTTAATGCGGGTTTGACTTCATTATCATTTTGGATTCACTATTAGCAAAATAGTGTCTTTTTAAAACTAGAAACGAGGAACTAAAATTAATATCCATGTGCACTCAAAAATGAAACATTATAAACCACAACTGTGTTCGTTAACAACAATGCTCTAAACATTGTCATCGTAGGATTTTGCAACCAACAGCGCGTAGGTAACATACCAAATTGATGGAAAAGGGTAACTTGTTGTGTCTTTTCAACATTCAGGGCATGAGACTATAAATTATGTAGTAACTTCAGTAAGAATGACACAGCGAATTCCATTACTTTTGTTTTCTGATATGGCTTTTATCAGTCTAATATGTCCATCTCAGAACACTCACCAGGCTACACCTACAGTTATTGAGCGAGCCTAAATTGACACAAATTGATAGAGGAATATATAATATTTTTATGGTTAAATTACGAAACCCATATGAAATGAAAAGCTGAAAGTATATATATATATATATATATATATATATATATATATATATATATATATATATATATATATATATATATATATATTAACTCTGCTTTAAATGGTCCCTTTCTCTCTTAGAGACATATTTAGGTTAGAATCAAACGTTGTAAACACCCAATTTATCAAGAAGATAAACAAGTCAGCCTTAACTGATTGTTTCGTAGATGATGTGAATGCACTATATTTTGATAGATGAATATATATTAGCAATGTTGTATGAGAGATGATAATAATCATATAAAAACGCCATTTTTGGGGTGAGAATCTGATAAAGTACAATCACTAAAGCGAGCGGTTCATGAAGTACTTTTTAGTCCACATATATGAATATATTAGTGTCATATTTTGCGGTGTCGATAGAAGTGCAATTAAGACTGATCACGAAAATTGTTTCATACAGCTGGGGATAGATCAAAGTATCTGATAGTACAAGAAAAAAAATTATACAATGTTTCTTTTTGTGTTAGATGTTTCAGTACCTTTTAAAAATATTATTCAGTTCACTTAAAACAAATTCTTAAAAAGTTATATAACTGAATAATATGCACACGTTCACTTTAGAAACACACTTTATAGTAAATGTGTTTCTGACTAACTTTGTTTTCATGCATCGGTAAATAGTATCCATAAATTAATAACATCGTCACATCAATATCAGATTATAACTGATAGAAATTAACGGATACGAATAACGTAAAGATTCTAACCATGGTGATAATGAAGATTACTTACATTTTACATAATAGCAAATCATGTATACGAATTAAAATCAGCATTGGAGAATCCCTTGTGTGTTTAAATGTGTTCGCATTGTTTGAAAAAGGCATGCAATTAAACTGAAATAAGTTTATGAAGCACTTGATATTAGGAAAGCTTGCCCAGTGGATAATCCATCCTCCATATTGCCTACATCTAAATCATATTATAATGTTTTATCATTTATTTATCATATCAACTTCACTTGTATATTGTACAGAAATAATTTAACGTATATATTGTAACAATAAAATAATGTTCATACTTGATTGAATAAAGATATGAGTCTAAATTGACTGGTGCCTCATCAATAGACCTCGTCTTCACAGAAATTAATGCATAAATACACTCTTTATGAGTTATTGTTGGCAGCCTTAAATCAAGCGCGATGAATGACGGAAAAAATATATAGAAGCTTACGTCTTTTAGTTCAAAGATGTCAGTATATACTTTTATATCTGTGGTCTTTTGACTACAGGAAGTGCGACTCGGTTGTTAACACACTCGATGCCTTTTGTGTATTAGGGTGAATAACAGGAATACTAAGTATAACAAAATATTGGAACGTCAGTACATATGTGGGCAAGTTTTTAATATTGCAGTGTGTTAGATATTTCCCTAGTTGATTATTTAAAAATTACAAACATGGCAAAATATATTCATCATTTGGCTTGTATTTCGCTTTGCCCAATTGTTGGGGCGCCACGGATGACTTTAACGACATTTTTTCTCCATTTTGCCCTGTTCTCAGCTGTTCTTTTGGAACTTTGTAAAATCCACTCTTTGATATTAACTTCCCATCTATCTTGTTTTCTCCTTCCTTTCACTGTGCCATTTATGATGGTCTTTGACACGCCACATAAGCTTGAAGCAGGAACATACTATTTTAGTTTGCATTTATTTACAGTGGTACTAATTATACTACTACTACTACTACTACTACTACTGATACTACTACTACTAATAATAATAATAATAATAATAATTATTATTATTATTATTATTATTATTATTATTATTATTATTATTATTATTATTATTATTATTATTATTATTATTATTATTATTATTATTATTATTATTATAATATACAACGTTATAGGATTCATAATTGCGATAATATGCAAGTAGAGTACACATTCGAAACGAAGACTTTATGATGTAGTCCGAATCTATTTAACCATAAAAATATTATATAGCCGTTGTTGCAGTAGTACTAATGCTGCTCTGGCTATTATTATTTTATCAATGGCATTATCTTTTCCAAACAATGACTTAGATTTGAATTTCTGAGATATTTTGTCATAACAGGACTTTTCACGATACTCTCGTCTACTCCTTCTGTATACCTTCCAGAATATGTCCATACAAAACAGACAAGGAAAGAAGATATATGGACATTTTTTAAAACGCCAAAGAAGAACCAATTTTGTTTACAAAAAAAGCCAAAAAATTGAAAGCGAATACATGAAAACGATGAGCTGTGAACAAAATGAATGACTGAAAAGAGAACTCCTGAGATTGTCAAGATGTCACTGGATATTCTGCCTGAGCTTTAATGATAGAGACGAACGTATGTCGCATCTTTAGTGAAACCTAAGAGAAACAAAACTCTGAATCTTTTATGATTTCGACAGCATCGACGTTCACTTCAACTCTAGTAGCGGCATCCACCACTTCAGAGCATTACTCCATAAGATGCGAGACACTTGGCTTAGCAACAAAGTTGATGAGATATAGTGCTATGCAGACAAGCATGACATGAAAAACTTATACAATGGCCTGAAAGAAGTTGATGGACCTACATTTTCTGGATTATCACCCCTTCTCAGCACAGATGGTAACACTCTAATTACTGTCAAAGGGAAGATTCTTCAACGATGGGCAGAACATTTCGACAGTTTCTTGAATCGCCCTTTATCCATCAACGAGGAAACCATCAACCCTCTGCCTCAACTACCCATCAACGAATCACTGGATGACCCTCCAACCATGTTTGAGACACTGAAAGCGAGTCATCTGCTCTCCAGTGACAAAGCTCCCGGTTCAGATGCCATCCTAGCAGAAGTCTTCCAGGAAGGAGTACATCCCTGATTGAAAGGCTCCACGAACTGTTCTTGCTGATGTGGCAGCAAGAGACAATCCCGCAGAAATTCAAAAATGCTTCCATAATCCACCTATACAAACGCAAAGGAAACCCACCGACAACCATCGGGGTATTTCCTTGCTCTCAATTGCAGGAAAGATTCTCGCCAGAATCCTACTGAATCGCCTCACTATGCACTTTGATCAGGGACTCCTGCCAGAAAGCCAATGTGGATTCAGGAAAAAGCGAGTGACTATTGACATGGTGTTTGCTGCATAGCAGCTGCAAGAGAAATGTCAAGAGCAAAACTTTGACCTTTTCTCCATCTATATCGACTTGGCAAAGGCTTTTGATACTGGAAGCAGAGAAGGATTATGGAAATTAATGGACAAGTATGGATGTCCAAAAAAATTTATATCCATGGTTCAGCAATTCCATGACGGCATGCTGGCGCGAGTCCATGAAAATGGAGAGTCACATGAACCATTCCCAGTAACTAACGGCGTCAAACAGGGTTGTGTTCTGGCACCAACACTGTTTAGTCTTTTTGTCTCCGCCATGCTGACTAATGCTTTCAGAGACGGACTCGTTGGAGTCGGCATCAGATACCGAACAGATAAAAAACTGATCAACCCCAAGAGGCTACAAGGGAAAAAAGGTTATGACAAACAACATCAGGGGGCTCTTATTTTCTGATGATTGCGTCCTCAATGCTGGCTCAGAAGCAGACCAACAATGCAGCGTTGACAAGTTCTCCAGTTCCTGCACAAGCTTTGGTCTCACAATCAATACTAAGAAGATTGAAGTACTGCATCAGCCAGCCCCGGGAAAACCCTATCCAGAGCCAAGCCTCCGAATTGCCAGAGCCAGTGCAACTTTTGACAGATTGAATGAGAATGTAGGGAATTATCATCATGACCAAACTAAAGGTCAATTGGACAGTTGTACTCCCCACATTACTCTATGCTTGCGAAACATGGACGGTGTATCAACGCCATGCCAGGAAGCTGAACTACTTTCACACCATAAGCCTCAGGAAAATAATCAATATCAAATGGCAGGACAAAGTCACAGTCACATAATCAATATCACATCTGTGTGTGTGTGTGTGTGTGAGAGAGAGAGAGAGAGAGAGAGAGAGAGAGAGAGAGAGAGAGAGACAGAGAGACAGACAGAGAGAAATAGAGAGAAGACAATATTATTCTTGTTTAAACTTTCAAAATATTTTTTATTAAACACTGCAATTGAAACTGAACAGAACGAATTCTTTGAACAAAATTTGCTGAGGCACAATGTGGTTCATGAAAATACGACTTGTATAAACGCGAAGCAAAACCCAATCATTCTGTAACTCTTTAATAGACGACTCACAATGATCCTTCCAGATATTTCTGTTGTTACATGGGGTATAATATTAGAATGTTAGGTCTCCTAACCCCTGCCGCCTCTCTCGAAATATAGGCTAAATTACCTGAAATCGCTGTCAAAAGAAATGGGATTTGGCTATATAATGTCCACATCATCCAATACAAGGAACCTGTAAAATGGAGAAAGTAAGTTTAAACACAAAAGTAAAGATAACTGTTATTATTGTCAAGGAAAAAAAAGCCATTGAGCTTCACGGACACACACATACACACATAATTCTGCAGGGGAACGTTTTCATATTTTGTATTTTTAAATATGGGTGACCCGTAGAAAGAAAGCTTGGTTCGAATAAAATAATCATAAACTAGTTTTCAACATCAGATACGGTTACCTTTAACTACATTCACATCCAAAACCCTAATGCTCTGAAGTGTTTGATTCAGCTACTGTTGTTGTTGTTCGTCCGTCGTAGTTGACGAAGACCACTCTAGTCATCCGTGTGTTGGAGTGGTTGGTTCTGTTCTGTGTGTGCGCAGGTGGCTGATAAGGCCAATCCTTGCACGGAAGGTTCGGTTGCAGAATGGATAAGAGGGACATTTCCAGGAGGGTCAATGGCATGTGCTTTTCTGAATTGCCTCTTTATCTCTACAGCTGCTATCCTGCTCGATTCACACAGATTGGAGCCTTTGTGTAGATAGGAACGCCAAGTGACTCGATCGCTAGCTGTTTGATCCCATTAGTCAGGGATTATGTTGAACGCTTTCAATGCAGCTTTCAAATTGTCTTTGAAGCGTTTCTTTTGTCCTCCTTGGGATCACTGTCCTTGCTGTAGCTCGCCATAGAAGAGTCTCTTAGGCAGCCGGTGGTCTGGCATGCGTACCAAATGTCCCGCCCAGCGTAGCTGGGACTGCATCATGATGGCGTACTGGATAGGCCTGCTTTGGTTAGTACCTCTATACAAATACAAATCATATGGCAAATCAGAATACAAATCATATGGCAAATAACAACCCTTTCAAGCGTACTGGATCCACCAAGGGATCACGTGTGTCAGGGATTAATTAAAATAGATGCAATAAACTGACGACGAACAGTACGAAACTAGTAACTAACTAGCCTGAGTGCTTTCGACTCTTATTGAGTCTTTTTCAAAGGCAAATACAAAACATATATAAGACAAACAAATAAACACAAAAACGTTGTGTTTGTAAACCTCTACATGGCTGTCTCCACATGTGTAAAAACTATAAATACAACCAGCTTGTCTAGACTAGATGCGGAAACTGAAAACGTTGTATAATTCCCTAAAAGTCTACAAGCCAAAGCGACATCTATTTTTACTTTTTGTACATATGTAACGCAGATTATATCTCGGATATTTGATTCTATACCGGTTATTCTTATAGAAAGATTGAAGGATAATAAGAAGATTTAGAAAATGTTAAATTTTACTAGTGCATAGTTTTCATTTTCTAGTCTTCTTGGTTTAGACCGCTTGGTTTCAATGTTCTAAGGCGGCATATCCAGTATGATTCTTTTTCTTTCCTGGTTTCGGAACTCCAGCTGTGGTTGTTAGCAATAGCGATAAGTATTATATCACTGAAAGTGTGGCCAGGGGAGGAGAAGTGTTCTGCGAGCGGGCTTCTGTACAGCTTTTTTGTCATCCAATCAGATCTATGAAGGTTTATCCTTTTGTGTAGCTTTTCAGTTTCTCCGACGTACTGAAGGCCACAGATCTTACATGTGATGAGATAAATCACATTCTCTGTTTTGCACGTTTTGTTTGGACCATGTATGTTTAGTTTTTCTTTAGTCACTGTGCTATTGAATGTCCTGGTCTCTATTATATGTTGACAGGTTTTGCATCTTTTATCGCCACAGGGTCCAGTCAATCTGATCATAGTTTTTAGCAAACACCATTCATGAACGGTTAGTTTAGAAGCTTTTTCAAAAATATAGAAAAAATGAACCTCTAAAAATCAATCAACTGCTTTAAGTGGTTAATGTTTCACCTCCCAGATATGATCTGTTAAGATATGCTTGACTGTACAACAGTTTGTTCAATAAAACAGGTTTAAATAATATCATTGTGAACGTCAAAGTCTGTTTCTAATATAAATTTTGAGCAAATGTTGTTTACATTGTACTATATCGCATGAAAGTAATTAAAGAGTATTTAATTCCATGGTTAAGCTGATTCACAATAATGACTGGTGAAGAAATATTACTCCACTTTCCTAGTATATGTAATGTCATCTTTAAATATAAACTTAATAATGATTTGAAACATGTTTCCAGTTTTAGACTAACCAGCAACTTTACGTACTAACCATCATCTGTACCTAATAACTGATATTCAGTGGAAGGATGTAAGGTAACGGGGGGTAAATATAAACCAAACTCCTTTAGTCATGTATATGTAATTTAAATTTTGTCTGTTAGTTTTAACTTTTTTTTATTCCATTACATGCCATTGTAATATAACATGGTTTACTTGACTGGACATTGTCCAGAACTGAGTTCAATTATGTTTGACCTGATTGACTTTCTGTTTATTGGGGTTTTTTACTGATGAAAACAACTAATAATAGCTTCATTATTTTGTATGTGTATGAGCTAATTAACCAACTTATTGCGCAGGTAAAAATGCTTTTGTTTTGGAGATTTCAAAATGAATTTTGTAGGATATTGTTTTAAATAAACAAAACTCGTTGTCATGATAAAAAAAGTTATTTTCTATTAGGTGATAGTTGTTTTTTAAAAAATGCTAATTTGTGACCAGAGGTCAAACAGAGAACTATTTTATCTTGTGACTGTCAGAATTTCACCAGTTGCGCTTTAACATCTAACATCTTAATTTGTATTATGATGTGTCCAGTTTGTGCTGAATTTTACTTTCTTCAAATCATTGATTTCAAGTGATTAATTTATTTGGAAATACAAAAATGCTCCGACGAAATTCTTGAATAAAGACATTCATTCGATTTCATACTGTGTTACGCATATATGATTAAATTGCTTGTGTGTAAGGTTTAAAATTAATTTTATTTAATTTTTGTTTCATTGTATTTAATAGCAATGAATATTTTACTTGTATTCGGGATTTTAATTTTAGTAGTGAGATATATTTTTTTCGCAAAGTTGATTACTTAAGACGAAATAGTAATACTTAAGAATTGAGTCCGTTTTACCCTGATAACCGTATCAACAGAAGTTAAAATGATTGGCCTGTATCAAGAACATACTTTCTTCGCGTGATCACTGTTTGTAAACAACCTTTTCTAAATGATTGTTTTTTTTTAAGTGAGTGAATTTGGCCTACGTGCAAAAATTAGCGTAGCAAGAGACCACATGACCAATCTAGCGAGACTTGAAGTTTGAGGTTCTAAATAAGCATTCCATATATTTTTCGAACAGAGTTATTCAAAACCTTAAAGGAACAAGGTGTAATTTTTTAAAATCTGTTGTCAAGATTATTTATTATTCGACCGATGTTTGCATTTAATAATTTATTCCTCTGGAAACTCAACAAGTTGACTTTTCTATAACAAAAATCTGAAAGATATTCAAGGACTTTAATTCTGGAATTATTCGGACACAAAAACTGTGATTCAAGTGAGGAATTATTGTTTTTCATACACTGGACTACGTCTGACGTCATCGCCTTCCATATATGTACGTCGTCGGGACTCGAACCTGGATTCTTATAGGACTATTTGGTGATAGGACTTGTGTTTTTATTCTTAGGATCACATTCTGGATGATATTCACGGATTGTAAGTCCTATTTATCTATTTTTACTTTGTTGTCTAGGGAAATCAATTGTTTTGTTAAAATGTACAAAGCTTTTTGGGCTTTCACTCTTTACTTTGTTACTGAGCACGAGACCTTGTCACGTAACAAGGAAAATTGGAGGATTATCCGGGATTTATTAATTTTGGTTAATTTCAGAAATTTGCTTTTGAAATTTGAATTCCTCTTGTTTCTAAATCCCAAGTACTTGTCTACATTTTTTATTTGAAATCTTAAGGGAACACAACAGGCTTTCATTTACAATGTCATCAAAAGTGGAAATTTTCTTTCTAATCCAACAGCAGTTAGACAGTCTTAAGAAGGATGCGCTGCTTGAACTTGCCAGAAAGTACGATCTTTCTGAAGCAAAATCTGAACGAAACGAGAAATGAAAAATATTTTGATCCACTATTTGGTGGTGAAAAGTGTTTTTGATTGAAGTGTTTTGGCATTAGTCAATAAGTCCATGACAGACACTGACCTTGGGGCAATGCAATAAAAATGAAATGTAAAATGGAAGTGGAGTTAAAGAGGCTTGAGTTTCAGGAAAAAGAGAAACAAATGGAGTTGCAAGAAAAGCAATTGCATTTACAATTTGAGAATGAGGAAAAGAGAGAGAGAGAGAAATGCAATTTAAAATTTAAAAAAGAGGAGAGAGACATACAGATACAATTACAAAGAGAGAAGGATGAAAGAATTTCAACTTAGAATAAAAGAATTAGAGCTGACAAGCACGATTGCACTTTGCATACTGATTGAAACTTTTACATTAGAGAAAATGTCAAGCTAGTTCCCCTTTTTAGTGAAAAGGAAGTAGACAAATATTTTCCTCGTTTTGAAAAAGCTGCTGAAAATTTGAAATGACCAAAGGAAGCGATTTGTACGTTTCACCGAAGCCCGAAATATATATGATTCCTTGTCAGTACAGCATAGGTCGGATTATGATTTGGTTAAGTAGAGCATATTAAGAGGTTATGTGCTAATCCCTGAGGCTTATCGTCAAAAATTCAAAAAGACGTTGGGCAGACTTTTGATGAATTTGCTAGAGAAAAAGAACTGTTATTTAAGAGATGGTGCTTAGCCGAGAAAGTTAAACATGATTATAAAAGTCTTGAACATCTTGTGTTGCTTGAAGAATTCAAAAACTGATTCTAATGATATTAAGAATCATCTTGAAGAGCATAAGATTGAAACTTTGGAAAATGCTGCTCTTATTGTCGATGAGTACTCATTGACTCATTAATTTCCTGTTCTAAGCAAAATGTTCACTCAACAGTCTATTGTTAGGAAAACATTTCAGCCTGATAAGGCTCTTAGTCAAACGCAAATTTTAAAAAAAAGCCTCAGAGAGACTTGGTTCAATATCCTTGTCTCTGTCTATGTGTACCTATTGCAACAAAAAGGACACAGCATACATTATTGCTTCAAATTGAAATATATGCATGAGAATCAAGATAGACATATCCAAAATGCTCTTATTTCTAACAAGTCAAGGTCACAGTCATGTATTGAAAGCAATACATTTGTTGGGTCTAATAAACCCCAGTCTAGTTTTATTATGGAGAATTATGAACCATAGATGTCAAAGGGTTCTATATCACTCTTGGGTGATTCGGCCAATCCAATCCCTATTATTATTTTATGGGATACAGAAGATTCTCAGAGTCTCTTAGTGTCAGGTATCTTGACTTCTTCTGAGAGGTCCTGTTCTAATGAGAGTGTTCTCATTCAGGAGTAACGTGCTAAAGTGCGGCTTTGTTAATGCTCCTGTCCATTCTGTAAATTTGTCATTAGACTTAGTTTCAGGACCTGTGACAGTCGGCATAGTGTATAAACTACCCGTCAAGGTCATTCATTTGTTGCTAGCCAACGACTTAGCTGGAGACAAGTTAGTGGTTAATCCACTTGTAACTGACAAGCCTCCTTTGGTTCAGAAACTGGATCGAATTGAAAAAGAATACACTGAGCTATATCCAGTTTGTGCAGTAACCAGAGTTATACCAAATAAAGATCTGGAGAATGATTGTCATAAGGAAGATATACATTTAACTGACACATGTATTTGTCATGCTTTTCATGAGCTTACTTCACTTCTAATTTGGATCAGTCGAGTGGTATTGATCACAGTGATCTTCTTTTAAATACCCATTCTCTTTTATCTAATCAGGGTGATAAACGACAATCACTTGTCGTCGAACAGGAATAAAATCTTGAGATCGCCTGTTTGTTTCAGATGGCCGTTAGTGAAAATGAAGCAACTGAAGTACCTGTCTGTTGATTCATTAAAAATAGAATTCTTATGAAAAATGGAGACCTCTCGAGGTACCTGCTAATGACGAGTATTCAGTGAACTACCAGATTGTAGTTCAAACACTTACAGACAGGAAATACCTACTTGTCCCATGAAACTCCCCTGGCTGGTCATTTAGGGATGAATAAAACTTATAGCAACATCTTGACTCACTTTTAATGGCCAAAAATCAAAAGTTATGCTTGTAAATGTTTTTAGAGTTTATCATACTTGTCAAATGGTAGGAAAAACCAATCAGAAGATACCCAAGGCTCATCTACAACCAATTCCTGCATTTGACAAACCATTTAGCAGAATTTTGGTAGATTGCGTTGGTCCCTTACCTAAGACCAAGTCAGGTAATCAGTCTTTGTTGACCATTATGTGTGGGTCAACAAAATTATCAGAGACAATTCCTTTGAGGAATTCTATAGCAAAAGCTTTAATAAAGCTTTTCGCTCAGTTTGGCCTTTCTGTATCTGTATAATCAGATCAAAGTTCAAATTTCATGTCTTGACTTTTCCAGTATGTTATGCCTGAATGTGGCACTCCACAATTGAAGTCAAAAGTGAAACTGTGGTTCCACAAAATTTTACTTAAGAGATTCTTTGAGTCTTGTAACAGAATTCATTCTCTCTTGCTCATTCTTCAAAATTTTATTCAAGTTAGATTGTATGGTCCATACAAAGTAAGAAGTGAAATGAATGAGTTAAATTACAATAGCAGTACTCGGATATAAATAAAGTAATGGAGTACCTGTATATTGAAAGAGATAGTCAAGTCAATTATTGTAAATTATTTAGTGGTACCTGTCCCACATACTAAAGATTTATATGAAGAAATTCAATTGGATACCGTAGAACTTGGATCAACGAATCTTCGGAATTCGGAAATTATGAAAGATCTAGACCAGAAACTTTTACATTTGCAGCAAGACGAAAGAAATGAATTTAAACAGTTATTATTTAAATGCGAACACTTTTGCCCTATATTTTTTTACAGGGGCAAAACAAAATTGTTATGAGGTTGACATTGTTGATTGAAAACCTGTAAAACAACATCTATATAGGATGAACACTCTCAAACACGAATACTTGGAAAAGGAAACTCAGTATTTGCTGGAGAACGATTTCATATAACCCAGTAAAAGTGACTGGAGTTCACCATGCATACTTGTTCCGAAACCGGATAAAACTTTCCGTATGTGCATTTATTATAGGAAGGTGAACAGCGTGACAAAACATATTCATTTCCTTTACCAAGAATCGATGATTGCATTGATAAAATAGGTAATGCAAAGTATGTCACCCAATTCAACGTTCTAAAAGAATTTTGGCAAATTCCACTTACGGAAAAAGCGAAAGAAATTCAGCGTTTGTGACTCCAGATGGACTCTACCAGTACAAAGTAATGCCGTTTGGGATGAAGTGTTCTACAAGTACGTTTCAGAGTTAAATGAATATGATTACTTCCGATCTAGATAATTATGTTCCTTATATTGATGACATCATTATCTACAACGACACCTGGAAAGGATATCTAGCTTCGATTCATGAACCCTTTGAAAGACTCACTGATGCTAATTTGGCAATCAACGTATATAAAAACGAGTTCTGCCGTGCTTGTGTGACTTTCTTAGGACATATTGTGGTACATGGTCAAATAAAATCTATTGACGCAAAGGTGAATGATATCTCTGATTTTCAGTTAAAAGCAATTAATGAGATTTTTGGGTATAGCCGGATACTATCGAAAGTTTTGTTCAAATTTTTCAAATATTCCTGAACCTCTGACAAATTTGTTATGTAAGAGAAATAAGTTTCTCTTGACCGAAAAATCTCAGGAAACTTTCGATAGGTTAAAAGCAATATTCTAACTGCTCCAAATTTGAATCAGTCTTCAAATTGTCTGTGGTTGCAAGTGATGTAATAATTCAAAAAGACAGTAATGTCATTGATCACCCAGTGTACTATATCTCCAAGAAATTAAATTTTCACCAAATAAATTTTTCAGCAATCGATGAGTGTTTTGCTTCAATTTTGGCACTGCAACATTTCGAAGTTTACATTAACTCGAATCCTTCTTCGGTTGTTGTGTATAGTGATCACGTCCCCCTTACTTTCATCGACAAGATGAAAAAATATCAAAGATTATTAAGGTAGAGTTTGTGTTAGCAAGAATATAATTTGAACATAAGGCACATCAAAGGAAAAGACAATTTGATTGTAGATGCAGTCTACATTTAAGGTAAATATGATCTTTCGAGGACGTAGTATATAACAGTGGATAATTCGATGTTTCTCCATTAATTTGTTTTATGATGAATGTTGTATGTGTATGTGGAATGAGAAAACCATGATTTTGTTACGGTTACAAATTTTATCGAATTTATAGATGCAATAAGTTGCATTTTTGCAATTTTCTTTAATTTTACTGAAACCCTAGTCTACGGTGATGAGGTTATGCTGGCTGTATATCGGTCACCTTTTGAGATGATTTCAACATTTTAAGCATGCTTTATAAAATAAGGATTTTGCTATCATTTCGACCAGACGGATTCATTTACTATGCATAAAAAGGGCACAGTAAATGGTACATAGAAGGTTCCTGTAAGTAACATTTATGAAATTTATTGAGTAACAGTTTTGGGTTGTTTTTTTTATAAAAAAAGGTCTTTAGTATTTTGCTATTTAGTTCTAAATTTGCTAGAAACAATAATACTATGTTTTAAATCTTCTTTATACTCCATGCTTTACAGCGGACCAACAGCCTTTTCAAATGCATATTGTTTATTAATGTAATAACAGATGTTGCGTGCCAAACTTGTTTTGATGATGTCGATGGAAATTTATCAGCAAGTGTCTGCCTTTTATTAACAAAGTTAAGTTAAAGCAATTTTAGTTTGCTTCGACGGTGCTTAAACTTTCTGCGGTAAATATCCCTGTACAAGAGAGTAGACAACTGTTACCTAAATGAAAATGGAATAATTCATTTGATGGTATTATCAGTATCCAAAATTGATTTTGGGCCTATTGACATCTCAGAAAAATTATTCTAAGGCAATGTTGTAGTAAACTGTATGAGTAGATTTAAGCAGGTCTTATAATGTTGTTTTGCTTTGCTCGATATTTGTCGATATGTATTTGCTATTTATAATTAGAAAAGTTAAATATTTCTTGGGACTGGATTGTTTACTCGCTGTTCTTTGTGGCATGTTTGTTGTTAAATATAATCTTTTCTACCCACAGTTTTGATGCTGAAGACTCTTTAAAGTAACAATTTTGCGATTAAAAAATTACCAATACACCTAAAACAACTACAACAACACCTGTCAAATAATATATCGTGTTCTTGCGTCACTGCTTATCACGTAGAGTGCAGCATCTTGTGATTATGTAGACTGAATGTTATTTCATTCAACGTTGAACTGTACACTTAAGTTTATGTGCGCGTATCCAAACTGTTTTGCAAGTTTAACTCTCCATTGATCTTTTGGCCTTTTTGAAGTTACGTTTGCATGTTCATATTAGGCAAGTTAATTTTGAGTAGTGAAATCTGATTTGAAACTGTATTGGGTAATAAAACAAACTGATTTAAAGACATGACGGAAAGGTCAAAAATGCAATGAAATAACTGACTTTAACAAAACTAGTACCAATTGATAACATAGTTGAAAATCAAATGAAATGGAAACAAAGAGACAATACAAAATGTTGAAAGCAGTTAGAATTGTAACGAATATCAAGATGGCTAATTTTGTCATTAAGTATTGTCTAGTCTATTTTACCGTGGAAAATTATACTGCATAATAAAAAGAGAAGTGTCAAATTAGATTTGATGTAAAATATTTTGTTAGAGATATAAACCTCTCAACAATAAACTAATTAATTGACCACATTGCATTAGAAATAATTTCAATATTTTCATATTTTCATTACTTTTCGCATTTTGAAATTCAATAGTTTGAATGTAATGGCAATTTTTTCGTTATGAATATAGTGGTAATCGCATTTTGAATGATACTAATCCAGAGAAGTGTTTAAATACCATTTGAAGTCGTGCAATTATCACTTAATTTTATATGCTAAATTTTCACCTGGAAGAAATATTGTAAACAATTACTTCTCACATTGAACTGTAATATCTGAAAATAGGATTGAATGTAACAAAGAAAATAGGAATGCAAATAATAGACTTTAATTAGCAGCTTGATTATTAGATAGTTGATGCATACAAACGGAAAAATTTATACCTGAGAACCTCAACTATAGTTAAGATATTATTCACTGTACATTAAAAACGAGAGTTAAGATGTATAAATTCTCTACAAAATGTAAAATCAAAATCAGAATCTATGCAACCTGATGTTTAAGTGTTGTCACAGAGTTGTTTGCAGCGAAATACTTAAACATCATATATAGCAAGATGCACTAGGGTTTCATCGCCGTGTACACCGTACCCATAGGATGCTTTTTTATAATTTTTTGCGGTGGTTAATTAAAAATACGAAGTTCAGTTTTCCAATTTTTGCACGCACACTGTGTAGTGATAAACCCGATTACATATAATTCTCTAGCTGTGGACTTTCACCATAACCAGGGTACTTTCAAAGAAATTTATCCTTTTTTTCTCACTATGCAACGATGTTTTCCAGGAAGTTGTCAACTTTACGGATGACTCCCTAGCCAATAAAAATCCTGTACGGCAAAATATCTTACGGCGGGCTCTGCCCAAACAAATCAGGTATTAAGTGTATGCGGAGATAGATATGGACCAACAACCTTTACAGTACCAAATCTCTGCTGTAAGTGAAATACGAATAAGTAATTAAATTGCTTGTGTGTTAGTTTTAAATTATTTTTTATTTTACATTTTTTTTTTGTTTCTCGATATTTTATTGTAATAATATCTTTCATTGGATTTGAATCTCTGTTTGGAAAATTCTTCTCATCTGATTAGAGTGTAACAGTTTCTTATCGCTATGTTTAGTTTACCTTGGTTGAGACGTTTGTTAATAATGAATGAAAATTATTGGAAATTACCAAGGTCATTTTCGGCACACGTTTTACTTATGTTGCAAAGTTTTTTATTACTCATTTCTAGCGTGAGAATCTGATATTTTAGATAGGGCTATTCTAGACTACGTGATAAATGGTACGTTTCATTGCACTGTTCAAATTAGTGATCACCTAGTCCCTCACCTGAGCACCATGTGATCTAAACTCGCGGCCAAAATCATCCATTTTCTTGTAGAGTTTTAAGTTCTATTCCTACACCTTAGAGCTCAATGTGTTTTTTAATCGTTGATGCCAGTTTGTTTTGAAGTTCATCTAGTTTTTGGGATTTAATAATTTATATTCTCTGTAACATGAGTGCTTCTTCGTCAATGTCTCTGACAAAGATATTTAGTAGAAATTTATTCTGGAATTTTAAACAGAACATTATAAATTACCTTTCCACTAGGAACTGTTGCCAACATTACAACGACCACATCTGACGTCGTCGCCTTCCATATTGGAACTTCATCAAGATTCGAACCTGGATTCAAAGAGGAATTATCCCTATATAATAATTGGTTTGACATCAGAGAACTCGTTTTTGCATTCAAATCAAGTGTAGGGGAAAAGTCCTTGCCGAATTGACGATTCATACATTCTGCAAACATTCAATACGACTGAATATATGTTTATATATGATACATATTGTACATTTAATTATTAAATCGGCTTGTGTCTTTGTGCTGAAGGTGCTAAACACTAAAAAAAGAAACAGCAAACAGTTTTTAAGAGTGACCGAGAGATATAATAGTGCTCTGCTCAGGTTGTATCATCCTGGCAATAAAACTGTTGTCATCATCTATCTTCAAACAGGGGAGGGGGATCAAGCGTGCATGTGTAAACTCGCTGACACTGCAGGTGTCGCACGTGTTCTTGACATAGATTGAATGGCCCGACAGTCAACATGGCAAATTTATCTCCCGGCCACCTCAAACAATTTAGTGCTTAAAATAGCACTCCCAACGAAGTTCACCAAACAGATACTTTGTTCTTGACACAGTATTATAATTGGCAGACGTCGTTCATGCACATACAAAAACGCGTTGGCTATTGTCGACCTTGCAAGCAGAAACAAGGAAGCAGAGCCGCAATCAACTAAAATATCAGTTGAAGATTCAGCTGCGTTTCATCGAATTTATCAATGTGGCTCCGGGCCGCATAGAGGCCTGCGATGGCCACATTTGCTACAGGTTGATCCTGGCAAAGAATTTCTTGGTGCATTAACATTGCCGATGAAACAACACAATATGAAAATCATACCAGGATACAATGCGTAATATCGTGATCAGGCAATCGTTGAATGATTTAATCGAACACTTGTTGAGTAACTGTTTGGGCATCAGCACGCACAGGAATTACTGAGCTATGACAGATCTCGTGAATCGATTGCAATACTACCACATGTGATGTGCGAATTAAACAATGAAATCACTCGTGGAATTTCTATGAAGCCCAAAAAGCAATCTTGAACAAACACATATCAGCGAATGCGCACCAGCGACATGACCCTTTTTCACCAGTAATCGTTGCCATGACTGTCGGTTATCTATATGAACCTGTTGAACTTTAAGGTGGTAAAAATAACTTCAAGGTATTTTAAAAGAACAATTATATTTGGAGTCTAACCACACATACAATTTTCAATGTGGTAAGATCTACACGCAAGCCCTCAATCTACAGACTAGATTCAACGGCTCCCGAGCTTACATTTGTCCGTGAAAAATTACAAGTAATTCCTGAAAATACAAAATTACCAGCACCATATGGAAGGGCGAACTGACCTCTTGGCTGAATCGTCATTTGCCCAAAAATAAACCTTCCTGCAAAAACTAAAAACAAGGTCAATAACGCTAAAAGTCTCTCTAAAATGAACTGATACTAGATCATTTGGTTAGCTCAATTTTTGTTGTCCTATTGACGTATTGTTTGTCAAATTTTTATGCGATTTCATTTACTTGTCTGGTCACTGAGCATTGGTCGTTCGCCCTTCCTGGTGCTATGAATTAATCAGTCAGTAGAGATATTAATAATAAATGAATATTAGAGAACCACATTCAGCTACGCTAGCTCGAGAGCGACTGAAGGCAATTAGAAAATATCTACCGTCCGTGATTTAGTTAAACAACAACTACAATCTCGACAGGAGTCTCAAGTGGATTTTAAAGAGGATATAAAACAATTATTTAAACCTATCACTGAGACCATAAAGGGTCTTCTACCTGCGTTAGAAAAAACCGCCGAAGCAAATGGAAAAATAGCAGAAACAACAAAACTGACAAAAAGAATTTTACGTGGACTTTCAGCCGAAATAGTTGCTGCTCAACCAATACAACAAATAACTAAAGGCACTGAAGCAGTAGCTCCTGAACCAAAATCAGTAGGTTCTATAAGTAATGCTGAAATATAAATAAATTTAATGAAGATACTATTATGGTAATTAAAATCGACATTAAAGATCTACAACAATTGTTTGAATTTGCTGTGGATAGTTTTGGTCAAAAAGGTAAATTAATGAAACCTGAGTACGCTAAAGATATTAAAACCCGTGAACAATGGCAAATTTTTTTTATATCGCATACGTATAAATGTTGAACAAGCTAGATCTGATGATTCATTATATCAGAATTATATTAAGGAAATTTATAATTTAATCCAAACAAGAAAAGAGGAGAAAAAATACAAAGTGAAGAACAGAAAAAGCAAACAAAAGGGAAACAAAAAGAACGTAACAAACAATAATTTCCATAATCAATAAAACTACCGAAATCAGGTGAAGAGGAAGGATGGCAAACTCCCCTTCCCCACCGTACATACTAATGGCGGAGACGATATAAAGAGGAAGAGAAAGAATAAAAATCACGAAAAGATTCAGAACCTTCTACTGGAAGTAGTTTAGGTAGTGACTTTGTTACTTGTTCCAATAATGTTATTGCTGATGTTAATCGACTAGAAATCCTCATTGAAGGAAAACGAGCTGATAATAATTCCCCAGAATTCATTAATGAAGCAGCTGACATTTGTAAACAATTATTTGCCAGAGGTATTATCGGCATTAATGTATACCGGTTACTCAATAATGAAATTGTCGATGACTACTATTGTGACTAAGTCACTGGATTGAGTAAATAATTAAATACAGTTATTATCATAAAATGATCGTACCTAATGCTCAACGTGAACCAACCATGGTCAAGGTAATAAATTTTGGATTACCAGTATACAAAACAACCTACGGAGATGGACTAGGTGATGTTGTTCAGGGACGGTTTAGAATGATAGCCCCAAAAGCAATACCGATTGCAAAGCAAATGGGAATGAAAGCTATTGATGCTGTTCGTGAAAAAGGTGATAGTTCTATTGGTAATGTTGCTAGTAAAGCATTCTCAGCAATCAAAGATAGACTAGCACGATTAATACGACGAAAACCTCAGCCAGTACAATCACCTAACACTAGAGTAATGCCTGCAAATATTAGCAAAATAATAACTCAAGCTTCTATGAACAACTAGCAAACTTGGCTAATGTACCATCATCAGAAAAAGAAAAATATAACCGCTAGTCTGATAGCAGGAAGTGGTCTTACTTCTCGAAGTTGTCATCGTGTTAGACGATAGCAAATATAATAAACGTATTTCTGATCCAGCGTTCGACATGGATGCGCCAGCATTCAAGGATGAATCTGTGCGTGATTATCAATATAATTTTTTATGACTCACGTGTACCTAACAATCCGGGAAGAATTGAATTGCAAGTTCAGGATACAAGCAGACATTTTTTACCCGCTGCGGCATTTATTGGATGATGAAGCATCCATAATTGGTAGTGACAACAGCCAGAATGGAGAATTAAGTAACAACAACAACAACAATAATAATAATAATAATAATAATAATAATAATAATAATAATAATAATAATAATAATAATAATAATAATAATAATAATAATAATATCTGAGTCCTCAACGCTGTCGAGAGAATTTTTACAGCAGATCGACACTAATAAAACACCGTCAAAAACCAAAACGATTTCATTAAGTTTGACCAATCCTGAGTTTATTGCGTTACAAGATGCTGAACGAGTAAATAATCAAACGGGTAGTCACATGATATTTGATACTCGGTGATACTCGGTGTTACTGAGCTTTCATTAAGGATAAATGGACATCAAGAACCAGCTGAGGATAACTTATTAAATTTGTAACAAAACAGCGCTGCACGTGTGCATCATTGTCTTATGTCGTTTATGGATCGTGATCAAAACACAGAATCTGATTTTGATGCTGTGCGAAAATATACGTCGATGATAAGGATGTTCCAATCAGCAATGAAATAGGCACAACCAAAACTAATTTTTCTAATCCCGTAGGTACGGGTTTAAATTTTTGCAGAAACAGAACCACAAATTAACTTTTTGAAAGTCCAACAAATGTTGATATTAAACTCGCTAATATAAACACAAGACTTAACAACATTGTCAGCGGAATTGCCAATATCGTTCATAAAATGAGTCTTATTAAAATTCCTCACAAGCAGATTAAAAATATTGTGTACACGGTTGCTTCAGAAACTACAAAATGAACGCAGCAAAAGATCACTCTTAAATATACCCCCGATGTCACATATGTGCTTAGATTGTCTGTGTTTAGCAGTGCAAAGTTTAACATATTTACCATATTTCCATGGCGTCATTCGACTGAGGATTTCAGTGGAACCGTGTATATAGAGTTAAACAAAGATGTGGAAAAACTTTTATGCTGATAGCAGATGATAAAAACTTAGTATAATGAAAGTAACAGTCATCTATCGACGTTCAACGTCAACGATATAATAAAGTATGTGAATGTCTGACCAAACTAAAAAAATATTATTGACAATTATACAGTAAAAATTAAAAAATATCGCAGACGTATGGTTGTCATTGATATAGTTGTTTATTCAGTTTCTGCTATTTTTGCTGGATCAGGATTATTATCTACGATAACATTGACAGCGCCTGCAGTTATAACGATTATGGTTTCATCCTAAACGACTATCGCCGGTATTCTCAGTATTATCGTTAAAAAGATAACTACATGCACAAATTATAAATTACGCGAGTATATAATTAAATTATACACAGCAAACACAGCCTATTCTAAATTATCTGCGTGTATTTCCTTATATCTCAGCGATGCTAAATTATCCGATAATGAATTCGCAACGACAATGAAAACCAAAGATGAAGCATTCATAATCGCTAGTGACAACAGCCAAAATGGAGGATTAGGTAAGAATAATAATAATGTCTGATTCCTCGACGCTGTCGAGAGAATTATTACAGCAGATCGACACTAATACAACACCTTTAAAAACTACAATGATTTCATTAAGTTTGATCAATTCTGAGTTCAGCGTTAAATTTCCAACCGCAATTACTCAAAAAGAAATGGAATTAGCACAGTTACGGATTTATCATCGCTGCTTTGATGGACTACAAGCAAATAATTCATTAGTATTCGCAACTAATAATACACCACCTGTTTGGAACTTTGGATTGGCAAGTAGTCAGTATCCAAACTGGCAGTTATCAGATAGAACCGATCAACGATGAATTCCAACGCAGAATTAAATCCATTACAGGTAAAGAACCAAAAATAACAATTAGTGCCTCCGAACCAACATTATCAGCGGTGCTTAAAATAAATTCCACTGATTATTCGGTTGATATTTATCAAAGTTTAATTAGATCAGTATTTGGATGGCCTGAAGTTGCACCAGCTTATCAAGTACAACTAGACCACGGCGATCCCACATTGTAAAAACTGTTAAAAAATTTATCCAACTTCCAGAATATCGAAAAGTAAAATATGCTTTCCCATAGCGACGATATTATGAAGATAATAGAGTTATACATTATAAATATACAACAGAAACCTATTTTAAAAAACAAATTCATAGCAATACAGCTAGTATAATAGTACTTAATATTGTTTTAATGAATTCATCCGCCAATACAATTAAATCTGAACATGAACGAGTATTCCATAATCTAAGCAAAAAATATTTTTTAAGTATTAATGTTTCTTACAACGATGATATAAAACTTCAAATAATTGAAACAATATAACTTTTAAATCAAGTTGCTTCAGACCTAGAGTTCATGAATGATATTTTTGTTAACAGAGAAAAAAATTACTATAAATTCCACCATTTGGAGCATATGTTACAACTCACATAGTTAAGTAATACACTCCAGATCAACACGTTCCACTCAATCGTTTATTTGCAACAGTATTTCTTAAACATTTAGTAATTACAAGAAAACAACTGTCAACATTTATCATTCCCGGGTTTAACTCTTCAAAGCTAAAGAAATCAGTTAATGATATTATTGATGAACACTTTAAAAAAATATATGATTAGTGGGGAAATTAGCCCCACCGCCAACCAGTCGTAAATATAATAAAAATCCGTATGGCGCACGTCGTCATATCTCACCTGATATCGTTAATATAACATCAACAATCACAGTCAATATAGTATCGCTGTAATGATTGTAGTTACTTGGTTTATCTTTCAAAGTCTAACCAAGTCCAGCAAGGATATGTATTAAATTCATTATTATTAAATGTAATAATTTAATTTAATTTAAATGTATTAAATTCATTTATTATTAAATTCATTCAGTATTCAAACACCCCTTGGTTTTCTAATCGTATCTGAGCCAATTAGCCAGGTCTACCTGCCTGTACATAATCCATTATTCTCAAAAATAAATTTTAAACTTACACATCAGAATGCGAATATCAAAGGCCTTCGTGGAGAAAGGCTATGTATTAATTTGTGCATACGCTCATAGAGTAAATATTGTAAATAAGCGAAGAAAAATGATGACAGTATATCTTGGTACTTTTATAGTCTCTGGTAAAATATTGCATTTGTCGTGATTGAATCCAAAAGTAATACATTGCTTATCTAGGACTGATAGCGTACTAACATTGTTTATTGATAGTTGGAGCATTATTCAATATATTAAACATTTACTTGTGTTTTTCAAATTTTCTTGTTTTATGTCCTTTTGGTCGTTTAATGCCATTTTAGTCGTTTTGGTACGCTTTTGTTCGTTTTCTATTTCATTCGGATGAAATATAGCTTGTCTAATTGATTTCAAATAAATCGACAAAAACGTGAAAAATCAACCATATTATTCACATTTTCTGATGACTGTCGATAACTTTATGCCTAAAATGTATCATTTTTTCAGAAGAAATCATCATTTTTGGTCAATCATCGTGAAAATCAATTAAATATCTCTTGGAGTATTGACCCGAACAAAATCAGATATTTGACTGAAACACAGACATTTGGGCAATAAAATTACTTATATATTCTCTGAAAAAAATAAAATATTAATTTTTATCAGTTAGTCTCTATCTGCACATTTATTATAAAAGGTATATATTTTCTCTCAAAACAGAAAATTATTTTTTCAAAGTAATAAAATATCTAAAGAAGCGCTGTAACTCTGCTCAAATTACTCAGAGTAAATTAAGCGATTAATTCCCATACTATATTATGTGTTGCCTGTAATCGAGGCTGAAGAGATTCTCACGGACAAGATTTTCACTTTTGAAGTAATAATTACGTTGATTCATCTACTCTCGGTAAGAAATTAGTTTTTAGTTGGGCAGTAATTTGTAACAGAAACTGATATTAATGAATCATTTGACTACTATAATCTTAATTTCATGTCAGGTTTACAAAACGCATAATTTCAAATCAAGTTTATTTTAGCTTTCTTAACACAACGAAAGACAACTCATGCAGAATATGCAAAAAGTGCAATAATTTCATAAATTGTATTTTTAAATTGAAGAATATTAACTCTACATTAAAATAATTAGAATTTTTATTCAGTATTTACTGCCAGTACATATTAATGGATAATTATATACTAATATTTTGAACATATATACGTATGTCTGTGGTCTAGTGTCATAAGCGTTTGACTGTCCATGGTTTGAGACTCGTGACTGCCAGTTGGCGGAGTGGGCGATTAGATGTCATTTCTCTTATATAATTGGGGTACGAAATCCAGCAGAAAAAATGCACTCCCTCACCATGTAACATGGTGAGTTGTACTTTTGACTCACTCAGGGTTTAATATGGTAGAGAGTGATGCAATCTGCTTGATATAGGTAAATCCCTCCCCACAATTATGTTTGTGTCGTCCGTATATAAATTATAAATCATACCATCTGTACATAGTTCATAAATCATATATATATATATATATATATATATATATATATATATATATATATATATATATATATATATATATATATATATTTGTGCCTTCCGTATATAAATCTTACCATCCATGTATAATTCTTAAGCATCTGTAAATAATCATAAGTCATCCTCAAAACAAGTCCCCATAAGAGGATCACAATTTTTACAATTTGATTACTATTTTAAAGAAATAAATACATCTATAACGAGCCATGACAACATCAGTGATATTGTTTCTGCTATTAAAAAATTGAAACATGAGGAATAAAGATATTTGATAATCTTGATCCTCCAAAGAGTTTGTGTGACTTTAAAAATTTGAAAATAAATTCATATTGCTTTCAAATTATCGATTCTTCAAATCCATTTATCAGTCTTTGTTAGAATCATTGGCAATGGTAAACGACACACGAGGTAAAGCTATTTGCACCTCTTGCACGTTCAATCGAAAAGATAAGAATTGCATTATCTCACGAGTACGAAAGAAACAATATGACAGACGATTGTGTAAAGCAATTAGGAAAGATTGGATTATCGGATTCTTTCGAAAGTTAAAGTGAAAGCAGCGACAGTGAAGGTGGACTCTTGACTGTAATTGTGTTTAAAGAAAAACCTTGTCAAAATTTACAGTCGAACTATATACAGTTTTGAGGAGCTATTTTACATTCAAATATTCAAATATTATCTGCTGTTGTATTTTATCGAAAATCCGGATTTGTGTGTTTTAATTGCGACAAATTATACTGACCGTGGATAAATACCAAAATATCTTGCTGCTAAGTTTATTGGTGGAAAAGTCATTTGTTGGCTTGTTTCTGCATTTATGGATTTAATAGCTCTCTTTATGAATAAATTATACCTTCCTTTATTTCCATGTCTATCATTCTAACTGTGTAGTAATTTGCAGGTTATATACATCATTGTTCTGTAGATTCCCATCTGCGTGGTCAACTATAAATCCGTTTTTAATCAATCGAAAATAACATTCAATGAACCTGTGTGAAAAATTATTTTGTTCTACAAACACTGAATCTAAAATAAACAAGTTTATCAAGACTACCGACTATTCTTTTTATCGGCAGTTTCTGATCACGCTCTAACAAGACGCTTAACAATTTTTGATGATCTGATGAGCGTCAAAATCATTTTCCTCAATTTATATAATAATATTATTTGTCTAAATCCTTTTTGAAATCTTTCCAGATTATCTTTTCCCCTGTTTTATAGGAGATTTACCTGACAAGATGTTATTTATTTGTTATAATATCGTTTCATTTCTCTATATTTTTACTACCACAATTCAAATATTACTATGTTTTGCCTATGACTCCAATGCCATAAAGGTTTTGGTCCTGTACTTCCATGTCTGATGCTCTGCTTGTGATTTCCGCAGTATTCGTTTACAAATGGTTTATCACAATGAGAGAAGCAGCAGGGAGGGTGAACCCTACAAAATTTTTGCTTGTGAAATTAACCTGAAATAAGGGTTCCTACAGAGGCTGAAAAAAGAGTCAATAACCCTAAACCAAAATATCTAACTTTTATATTACCGTACGGACGGTTATAAACCACATAATAAACCACATGAGGTTAGCTCAGTTTTGTTATACTATTATTGACTTTTTTATCCTGATTTTATTGAACTATTTTTTACGTTAAAAACTCGAGCAAAAATTTTGTAGAGGTTCACCCTCCCTGCTGCTCCTGATTTTGTCACCTGACTTTGTCAGGATATTAATATCGGGACTTTTAACAATAGATTTGGGTTTTAAACAGACATACAGTTCATTAACAGATAGTCCTGACTTTGTCACCTGACTTTGTCAGGGGGAATTAACCAAATATTTTACCTAGACCAATCTAGGATCGTATATATAAATTAATATATAACGTCTCCCCGTGCAGGTCCACAATATTACCATCTTGATTTGAGAGTTTGAAATTCATTCTTGACAATAACGGATTATGTACACGCGGGTAGACTCGATTTATTGGCTCAGGTACAATCAGCCAGCCTGGAGGGGATTGGATACTAGATGAATATAATATATACCCCTGCTGAGCCTGATTAGACTTAGAGAGGTCAAAATGGTAGCTATTATCAATTATATCGCAAACTAGATTCAGTGCGATGGTGGATGTTATATTAACAATATTAGGTGAGATATGACGACCTGTTCCATATGGATCATTATTATATTTGAGAATTGCTGGGGGTGGAATTAATTTTTTCCAGGAATTACATATTCTTTTAAAGTGTTCATCAATAAGATCACTAACTGAATTTTTTAACTTCTCGGAGTCAAAACCGGGTATTATAAATGTTGGTAGCTGATCTTCTGTGATTCCGTAATATTTCATAAATACTGTCTTAAATAATCGCTTATGACTTACACGTTGGATTTGGTCATCTTCATTAACTATATAAGAGCTAGAAGATCTATCTGCCGGCACATTTATTATTTTCTCTCTGTCAACAATAGCCTTATTTACAGATTTTAAGTCTGCTACAACTTGATTTAGATGTTGTATTGTTTCAATTATTTGATTTTTTAAATCATCGTTATAAAAAGTATTGATGCTGGAAAGTAAATTTTTAAGATTATTAAACATGTGTTCGTGTTCAGATTTAATCGGTCTTGATAATGAGTTAATTTGCTCAACATCAAGTGTCGATATTCTTTCTAAACCACTCCTACTTTGAATGAAACTTATAAAATAAGTATGATGTATATAATTACGATAAGCACTTGCTGTAGTGCTCTCCATAAATGGAACTTTGTTTCTATATTCTGGAAGTTGTATAAATTTCTTAACATCTATATTGAAGTCGGATCGCAGTGGTTCTGGTGGAACTTGATAATCTGGCGCGACTTCAGGCCAACCTAGTACTGATCTAATCGAACTCTGATAAATATCTACAGCATAGTCAGGAGAATTTATTTCAATTACTGACGATAATGTTGGTTCGTAAACAGTAATTGCTATTTTAGACTCTTTCCCGGTAAAAGATTTAATTCTGCGCTGGAATTCCTCATTAATCTGTTCTAACTGATAACTGCCAGTTGGAATACTAACAACTTGCCAATCGGGTGTTCCATCAGATTTATTTTTATTTGCAAATACTAATGAATTATTTGGTTTTTGTCCACCAAATGGTTTTGATCTAATATTAGGCCAGCTATAATAAACACGTAACTGAGCTAATGCTATCTCTTTTACTGGAATTGCAGTTGGAAAGTTAACACTAAATTCAGGATTGGTCGAACTTATCGATATCATAGTAGTTTTTGAAGGAGTTGTATTAGCGACGATCTGCTGTAACAACTCTCTCGACTCAGTTGCTGACATTATTGTTATTATTGTTTAATTCTCCATTTATTTTGTCAACAGAATCACTAACAATTTTGAATGCTTCATCGTAGGTTTTAATTATCGTTACAAACTCTTCATCAGATATTTTACCATCACTGAGATACGTGGAAATATATCCAGATAGTTTAGAGTTTGTTGTTACTGCTGTGTGTAATTTTATCATATACTCGAGCAATTTATCATTCGCACATGTAGCTATTTTTTTTAGCAATAATATTAAAAATACCTGCTATAGTCGTTGAAGTTGAAACAATAATTGTTATAATTGCTGAAGCTGTAATCGTTAATGTTGATAATATTAATCCGGATCCAGCAACAATAGCAGAAACTGAATACACAATTATATCAATAACGACCATACGTCTACGATATTTTTTTTATTTTTACTGTATGATGGTCGATGGTATTTTTTAGTTTGGTCAGGCATTCACATGCTTGATTATATCTGTGACGTTGAACGTCGATAGTTATTTGATCCATTATACTATGATGTTAAGTAGTTAATTGAGTTACAAATTCCAAATACCACCAGTAACCAACTGAGACCGAATGTTTATCAGACGATTCCAGCGTAAATGTTATCTCGGAATCTTTATCTAATTTTACGGATATAATTCTAGAAATATTACCAGTTGATGGAGAGTTAGTGTATATTATAAAATCTACACCGCTAAGTACGGATATCCTATATATACCAGCGATTTTTGCTGTATATTTAATGGCTTTATTTTCTGGCGTCCATGTACCAGACCCAGAAGCAACAGTATACACAATATTTTTAATCTGATCGTGAGGAAATTTATTCAGGTCTATTTTTTAACAATATCAGGAATTCCTACAATAATATCATTAAGTTTTGTATTAATATAAGTAAGTTTTATATTAACATTTGGTGGCTTTCCAAAAAATTCGTTATTAATTCTGTTTATGTTTTCGCGAAAACTCAAAAACATATTCACGTGACGGGTAAATTCAGTTTCGATGTTGGTTATACCATTAATGATTAGAGTCTGTTTATCATCGACGTATTTTTTTTTTGGTTGTAGCATCATTATCTGAAGTTGGAATACCAAGATCTGTAATTTTATTTTTGTTCATAATAACGTCTCCACTAAATTCACCGCCAGCTTTTTTGACAAAATCATTAAATGATTTACCGGAATCCTGTATTTTACCCTGATCAGTAAAAGTTACGATATTATCATCAACTGCATTATGAATTCGTGTAAGTACGTCTGGTAGTCGTATATTGCTTGTCTTTAATCGTCCTTGTTTGTCCTGAAAAATAACCACTTCATTTTGATCCACATTTGTAATATTTAATAAATCATCCGTCTCATTTCTAAGTTGATCAAGGGTTGCATATTTAGATAAATCACCTTGTTGTTGAGTTTTACCACGAGCAGATCTTCCGTAAATATCTACCATTATATTTACTGATGTCTATTTAAATGTTACATCATGGTATATTCATGCACGACTTTATGAGGTGGTTTTCCTTGCGGCGCCATGGATATAGCATCAAGTACACTAAGTACTTCTTGACCACATATTGGTGGATCGGTTAATGTTTGTGTAGGTAACGTTGAATACCAGATTGGTGCTGTATTATTACTGACATAATGAATAAATTCTTTTGGTGGCGCTAATCCATATGAATCAAAATAAATAATTCCACGTGGATCAATTGCATACGCCACCCAATGGGTACCTTGTCCAGAATTTTGATCGAGATTTATAATACCTGTTTCAGTATTGTTTGGTTGTTTTGGTAATTGATCGCGCATGAAAACACCTCTAAAGTTTTTTATTTTTAATGTTTTAACAGCATCGAGTAAATCAAAATTAGACAAAGGCGAGATTAGTAAACTGTCCCTGGAAGTCGTAGGCCTTTTCCGTACCACGAAGGTGGGGTCCCTGGTAATCTGAGACCTTTTCCCTTTTTTAGATGCTCGTTTTATTCCCTGTCCGGTCGCTTTCTTTAATGCCATTCCAGCGGCTGTTACAACGGCGCCTAATGCAGCGGCTTTTGCAACAGCTGGGGCTGCAGCGGCTATTAATGCTGTTATAGCTGCGAGAAGGGGAAATATACCACCAGTTTTTAAAGTATCCTTAATAGATGCCGCAGAAAGATCAAATTTGACACCTTTATTTGATTTTTTTGCTTTATTAAAATTTTTGAATTGACGATCAGTTAACGATAATTTATTTGAACCACTCATGTGTTCCTTTTTTAATGATATTGTTATTCCAAAGGTATTATTTGATGCTGATTGCAGTCTTTTGACCTGGCCAGGAAACAGGGTAACATTAACGTGATTATATGACATTTATAATAATGATAAATGATCTAATTACACATTACATATTTTCTACTGGAGCATCAACGACTCTCATTCGTCCACCAACACCTTCTATGAGCATTGATTTATCGCTAAGTATACCAGCAATTGCTCTATAATTATCAATAACTCCTCTATTAACACTAGCTCGAAAATGTATATCTACTACTGATTGTCTGGTCAAATCTAAATGTTCGAGCGAAAAATAATAAATAGGATACAAGGATGTAAAATCTAACTATGTAATCCAGTATCAACATTTTGATCACGGCCCATGAACGACATAAGACGATGATATGCACGTGCTACATGATTTTGATCAAATTAAGTAATATATCCTCGGATGGTTCTTGATGTCCATTTATCCTTAATGAAATCTCAGAAACACCGAGTTTATCAAATATCATAATACTACGCGTTTGATCATTTACTCGTGCAGCATTTTGTAATACAATAAATATGTGTCTTGGTGCAGAACCACCTTGCTGAGAGGCTATCTGCCAGGTAAATAAACTGTTAATATTATTCTGGATAGCATCTGTAGTCATTGTCAGCCATGATAGCATTGATTTACCGCCTTGACTCATAAAAGATAATAATCGTTGTTCTTCTGATATTGATGGGGTCATTACTGACATCCAGAGACTAAGTTTTGTAAGAATTACCATACCAGCATCACCAGCGGGTCTCCATATTGCATCATCATCTGCAGCCTTTCGTACTAGTACAACTGTATGTTTGGCTCCGAAAATGACTTTTCTGACATTTCTACAGAATCCAAAAATATGTGATAGTGGAATTGCACATGAAAATATCCTTCTATTTCCTTTTAACATCGCTAGACGTGATCTAAATCCTAAGATGAAATCTGGATCTACATTAATAATCATACTTTGTACATCTGCATCGGCGTTTCTAGCAAAATTTCTTGGTCGTCCTATTTCATATTGTTGATATTCTGGAGAATCAGAAGTATCGTTCACAAACATCATTGATGTACCAGCTGATCTTGAATAATCGTCACTGTATCTTGCAAGACCAAGTATGGTTGTAGCTACGTCAACATCTTTTTGAATTGATTCAATATTTTTTCCGTCAATCATGTACGTAGCGCTATCAAACAAC